>JAANYP010008216.1:0-241140 GCA_020465985.1 Centrapalus pauciflorus
ATTATTTGTAAAATATTAGATATATATGAATGTAATAGTTATTAGATGTTTTACATGATAATCTACGTAGATTACATGATAATTTACATTGAAATATATGATACAAGACTACTTGTAAAAAATCACACATAATCTCTGTAGAATGTTATGTTTCTTATATATTTCATACATTTTTTTGTTTGTTATACATTTGTATATCTTTTTATGTAAATGTACATTAACGTTCAATGTGTTTTTGGTATATTTTATCATATACTCTATGTAGAATATATGATACTTGACATTCTACATGACATTCTACGCAGATTGAATGACATTCTACATAGATTGCATATCATTCTACGTAGATTGCATGTCATGCTACGTAGATTGCATGTCATTCTATGTAGATTAAATGTCATTCTACGTAGATTGAATGCCATTCTACGTAGATTGAATGTGATTCTACGTAGATTGAATGTCATTCTACGTAGATTGCATGACATTCTACGTAGATTGTACATAGAATATGTTCGTCGATACTCTACGTAGATTGCATGTCATCCTACGTAGATTGAATGTCATTTTACGTAAATTGAATGTCATTCCACGTAGATTGCGTGACATTCTATGTAGAGTATCGACGAACATATTCTATGTACAATCTACGTACATTGGACATATTCATTTTCCATATTTTATAATTAAAATTATTTGTAAGATATTATATTTATAATGAATGTAATAGTTATTAGATGTTTTACATGATAATCTATGTTGATTACATGACAATCTACGTAGATTACATCATAATCCACATAGAATATAATACAATACTACTTGTAAAAATCACACTGAATCTATGTAAAATGTTATGTTTATTATATATTTAATATATTTTTATGTTTCTTAAGCATTTCTATATATTTTTATGTAGATTAACATTACTATTCAATGTGTTTTTGGTATATTTTATATCAGTTGCATACCAAGTGTTTGATAAAATGTCTAAATGAAAATTTTTTTTGTTTCAATGTGATTTTGATATATTTTATCAGGTAATCTACGTAGAATATATGATATTTGACATTCTACACGACATTCTACGTAGATTGCATGTCATTCTTCGTAGAATCATGACATTCTACGTAGATTGTACATAGAATATGTTCGTTAACATATTCTATATAGAAAAAATATTCTATATAGACATATAATATTTCTATATAAAATACGTTATTTTTTTTAGCAATTAAAAAATTTTCTATATAGAAAAAATAATTTTTTTTTATAAAAAACGGTTTTTTACTTTAAAAATCAATTATAATAAAAGAAAAATAAAATGAAGATGAAAAAAAGTAAGAGAGAGAAAGAGAAAAAGCAGATTTTTTTCTTCCAAAAATACCCTTTTCACACATTTTCAAGATTCTCCACTATCAAAGTTCAAAATAATTACAAAATTGTCATGCAATATATCAACCATTGATTATCATTAATCCAAAGGCCATAAAAAGTTTTAGGTTCCCACATTTTTTATGGTTCTTAGAAGAACCCTCCCCTATATATATATATATATATATATATATATATATATATATATATATATATATATATACAAACACATACATACTAGCTTATGACCCACGTATTGCGTAGATATTTTTAATATAAATCATTTATATAAATTATATATAAGTAAAAATAAAAGCACACAACTATTAATTACTTAAATTAATATAAGAATAATATTATTATTTATCATAACTATTATTTTTCTAAATTTATAAATAATAAATTGATGTAAATAGTAGCTATTTTTATGATTTTCTAAAATTAGTTTTAATTTAATATATTTAATTGATACAAATTTATATTTTAGTTCATATATAATATAATACTTATATATTTTATTACAAATTAGATTTTTAAATTGATTGATGGTTACATAAATTATTACATAACTAAATGTTAGGTAGTTTAAATAACATAAAATTTATTAAATAATCTATTTGTTAATAACATTGTAAAAAAATAAAGATTTAAAATAAAATCATGTTTAAAACTTTCGTCATATTATAAAAACTTAATAAAAATTTATAATAATTCTGATAATGTTAATTTTAAAACAATATTTTTGCTATATTTTATTTAAATATTTGATTATTAAATGTGCTATTATATGAAGATTATCATATTCTTGTAATTCATATTTAAATGTATATACAATATCATATAGTTTAAAATCACTTTCCCATACCTATAGTAATTTTTATGCATGTTTTTATTAAAACTGATAAATAAAAAAATTTAAAATTGATTATAGTTGGTACTAATAAGTAATAAACTTAAAAGAATAAAAATAGATTTTGAAACTTGTATACATTTTATATAACGTTGAAACATGTAACACTTAGTTTGAATTTTAGAAAACAATAATTTTGTAGAATTTTTATGAATGTAAACATATAAAATATAAGAACGAAAAACTGCATCTATTTGTCAACATTTTATACTAATTATGATTTAACTAAAAAATAAATTTTATTATGCAATATTAATAATAATATTCATGATAGGAACATGTTTTTAAGATATCAATTATACAGTCAATAAAAAATAAATACAAATATTGTCAACATTTTATACTAATTATGATTTAACTAAAAAATAAATTATATTGTGCTATATTAATAAATAAATATTCATGATAAAAACATGTTTTAAGATATCAATTATACAATCAATAAAAAATAAGTACAAATCTTAATATACATGTTATAAATTTGAAAAAATATATATTTTTAATTATTAGTAAGCTATTAGTTTAATTGCTTTTAATATAAAGAATTGATGTGAGTAATTTAAGAAAATAAATTAGGAAAGAAAGCTAAAACATTATTTATTTATTCTTTCATTAATTTAATTTATTATTGTATGGTTCTAAATTAGGAAAAAGAGCGGGAAAATATAAAAGCAATGCATTCAGAGAATGACACGTGACAAAAAATGTTCTCTTTTATTATAATATATAGATATAGATATGAAAATAAATTATGATATAAAGAAAAAAAAGAAAAGAAATAAAAAAGTTTGAAAATTACACAGATGGTCCCTGAAAGACAAAAGAACGAAAATGCCCTTAAGACTAACGGTAGAGTTAACCGTCGTTAGTTTCTGGGACCAAAATGTTACAACTTTTTGATTTTAGAGACTTGTAATGTAATAAAATTCTTTCAGAGATCAAAACCGTAATTTCATATAAACCACATGAACCATTTATGTAATTTAGTCTTTTATAGATTAAGGCCACAGGGAGTGGTCTTGGCATTGCATGACATTGTCATGGTACCAAGATGGAACACCATCCCTTGGCCATGGCATTGGCAAAAAAATTCTCGGCATCGGCATTTGAATGCCGAGCAACAACCCCTCTCCATCTCCATTTCAATATATATATATATATATATATATATATATATATATATATATATATATATATATATATATATATAATACATATATATTTCAGTACTTTTTATATACACATACATATTATTTTTTTTTCTCAAACTAACACAACCAACTATTATATAAATTCTTTCATTTTTATCATTTCAATTTCTTAAAAAAAAAACATTGAATATATTTGAGGTGTTCAAAAAATTGATCTCAACGTTGATCCAGTTGATAATTTTGAAAACGAATATTCGAACTAAGACTTCACGTAGTGTAGTTTTCATTTTAATTTTTTTTAATGTTTTTACTTTAATTTTAAAATTTAATGTTCTTATTTTATTTTTTAAAATTTAATGTTCATCATTGTATGTTTAATTTTAATATCATTAATTTACTTTTTATTTCAGTGTTTTTATTTTAAATTTAAAATGAAAATAAAAAAAAGAATGACAAGTGGCATCCACACCCTCAAAATGGCATCAAAATGGCAAAGGATGGCAAAACTGATGTGGCACTGACGTGACTCCTAATTTGCTTGGCATTGTCGCCAACCACTCCTGGGGCCTAACAAAAACGAAAAAAACTTATACAAAGTCACGGGGTTTGAATCACCTTACCGCAGCGCACAGTCCTTTTCCGTTTCTGCGCATCCCGAGATTTTTTTCTTTTTCTTTTTCGATTTCGTTTTGTTTTGTGTTTTGTTTTTTTTGAAACACTGAAACCTAAAACAATACATTAGACATATAGCCCTCACACAGGCAAATAAAAAATCACGTGGAAAATATGCTATGGTTGCTGGACCACTTATTCCCTCTCTATGTTGAAATTGCTTGCACAATATATTTACGTTTTCTTATTTTTTTTAAAAACTTTCCTTTTCAATTGAATTTATTTTTATTTTTTTAATAAAATACTTTTTATTTTATATTTCAATCAAATTTAATTCGCTAAAACATCAGCAATCGCCATGTGTTTGTTTTTTATGTTCATTCAAATAATGTATGTTGTTCATTTAATCATAAGTTTTAAAAGTTTTAAGAATAACTAAATTAATCAAATTGGATATATATATGACAAATGACTAAAAATAGTAACAATTTTTGTCATATTTATTATTAATTGTAATACTAATTATGTTTTTATCATTAATAACATTAACTTTTGTATTTTCTTATCATTTATTGTAACAAATTTATTATTCTATCAATAATAATAACTGGTGATCTGCAAACCTGTTAAGCAGGTCACTAATAACTTTTCATTTATAAAAAATAGTAACATCTATTTATATTTTTATCTAGCAGTAACATATCAAATTAAAACCAATTTTTTTTTATTTCAAGTTTTTAAAGATTTCACAAACACCAAAATAAACCCATTTTAAGTTTAAAAATTTTGTTGTGAAATTTTATAATAAAATTTTAGTTTTTAACTATCTGTGAATAATTATTTACTTAAATTATATTGTAACTATCCTTAGTGATTATTTATTTACGGTTATATACATACAATTATTTATTTATGATTATAAATAATATGAACAAAAAACTACGAATGATTCTGGTTTTTAGTGTTTACGAAAAAAAAATTACAAAACCATACTATTTTTTAGTTTTTCTGGAAAAAAATATGAATCATTTCGGTTTTTAGTTTTTTCAATCTAAATGGGTCGCAATTTTTATATTTTAAATACTAAAAATAAAAAAGGATTACAATATTTTTCATTCAGAAAAACTAATAAACTAGAATAATTCATAGTTTCTTTTTCGTTGTTAAAAACAAGAAAAATAAACGAGTTGCAATTATTTTGTTAGAAAAAAAGTAAAAACCGGAATGGTTACAGTTTTTTGTTCAAAAAATCTAAAAAAACGGATGACTCGTAGTTTTTGTCATTCAGAAAAGGCAAAAACATGAATAGATCGTAGTCTTTTTTGTTTGAAAAGATTAAAAAAAACTGAATATATTGTAGTTTCATTTTTTTGAATTTTTTGAAAAAAAACTATGAACAATTCTGGTTTTTAAATTATTTCTAATGAAAAAATTAAAACACATTCGTTATTTTAGTTTATACGAGTGACAAAACTATGAATAATTGTGTGTTATAGTTTTTCGGAATGAAAAATACCGAGACCCATTTGGATTTTAAGTTATTCAAATAAAAAACAATGACCCATTTAGATTGGAAAACTAAAACTAAAACAATTTGTATCATTTGTTCGCAAAAACTAAAAAAAAGATGGTTCATTGTTCTTTCTTTTGGAAAAAGTGAAAATTGGAGCGATTCGTAGTTTTTTCATTCATATCATATATAATCGTAAATAATTATCGAATGTTATATAACCATAAATAAACAATCAAAATATATATTAAAGAATTTATAATGTTATCAAAAAATAAGAGTCGTAAATAAATAAATTTAATGAAATTAAAAAAATAGAAAATTAAAAGCTAAAACTTTATTATAAAATTTCACAACAAAATTTGAAACATAAATTGAGCTTATTTTGATGCCTATGAAATATTAGAAAAACTTCAAAAATAAATATAAATTGGGTTTTTGGTATATTAATGTTACTTATAAAAATATGAAAAGATGTTACTATTTTTGATAATTGAAATGTTGTTGTTGACATGTTAAACAGGTTTGCAGGTCACTAGTTACTATTATTGATAGAAAAATATAAAAATCGATATTATTGATGATAAAAATAAATAATGTTACTATTAATGATAAATATGATAAAAGTCGTTTCTATTTTTTTGTCATTTGGTCGTATATGTGTGTGTGTGTGTGTTTATATATAAAATATGATTTGAAAAGTATCACTCATTATGCAGCGCACCAGAAGGTACCACCTTTAAAAAATTAATTTTTTTTTCATAAACATGTTTAATTAACATTATAAAGATGATATATAATTTTCTCATATATTCACATCTCCTAACTTCTTAAAAATAATGTAAACGTACACTTACATAAATTTACATATATGTGAACGTACATTTATATGATACATGATTTTGGGCACTCAGAATTTGTGAATGTGCATAAAATTTGTATATCATATTTTTAATGTTAAATAAAAAATGTTTGTTAAAAAATTTTCAAAATATTTTTACGAGTGCTATCTTCTGTTGCGCTGTATAATAGGTGGTACTCAATTGAACCTAAATCTCCCTCTCTCTCTATATATATATATATATATATATATATATATATATATATATATATATATATATATATATATATATATATATATATATACACACACACACATACATATATATGTGTGTGTAAATTTTTTTTAAGAATCTTAAATGTTATAAGAACTAATAAGGACCATTAATCAAAAAATCTATGGATAAAAAACAAGGAATGTCATTTTTGTAAGTATAGACATTTGATAGTGGAATATTATAAAAAGATGTATCAACGGTATTTTGGAAATGAAGAAATCCGTGTTTTTTCTCTCTCTTTCTTTTTCTTTCAATCACATATTTATATTATTTATTTTTTCTTCATATTTTCTTTCATAAAAAACCATTGTTTTTATAAAAAAAACTTTTTTATATGACAGAATTTAAACTATTTAATTTAAATATTAATACATCTATATAAAAAATATGTATCCTATGTAGAAAATCATATATTGTATATAAAGATGTTTTAACTGCTATAGGAATAACAATATTCAATACTATATATATATATATATATATATATATATATATATATATATATATATATATATATATATATATATATATATATATATATATATATATATATATGTAGAAAATCATATATTCTGTATAAAAGATGTAATTTATATATTATTATATAATGCAAGATACATATTGGTAATCCAAAAAATATAAACTAATTCACACATTCACGTGTTCTTCATAAAATATTTCATATATATTATATATAAAATATATATGATTTAGTTTGCTTCAACAATAATAAAATTATACATAGAATATATGCAATCTATGTTGAAAATGATATATTTTGTATAGATTATGTATTATGTATATTTGTATGTATTCTATGTAGAACATCAACGCATTCTATATATAATGGCAGATATTCTAAATAGAATATTACGTATTCTATATTGAATATCGTAGACGATCTAAAAAAGGAAAATCAACAATAAACACGTAGGTATAAAGAAGATTGAAACAATGAACAAAATTTTTGGATGTACTATATTTGTCATTGTTTTACTTTTAATATAACAAGAAGCCATTTGTATAACATGTATTTTATGTAAAATATAATGTATAGTATGTAGAACATCAATGCATTCCGTATAAAATGGCAGGTATTCTAAATAGAATATCATGTATTATATATAGAATATCATAGACGATCTAAAACAGAAAAATCAACAATAAACACATAGATTTAAACAAGATTGAGACAACGAACAAAAAAACCTTTGGATCTACTAGATTTGTCATTTTTTAACTTTCAATATAATAAGAAACATTTGGTATCACATATATTTTATGTAGAACATCACGTATTCTATGTAGAATATCATATATTTTATGTAGAATATCACGTATTCTATTGTATGTAAAATATCATTTATTCTATGTAGAATATCACGTATTATATATATCATAAACATTCTACATAGAATATCGTAGAAGATCTGAAGCTGAAAATGAATAATAATATGGTTTAGACATTTTATCAAACACTTGATATGTAACTTATACAAAATACAACAAAAACACAGATTTAAACAAAAAATATTCAAGTCTTGTGAATCTGTGAAAATAAGTTTCTACCAATTCAATCAACAATATGCAAATAATAAGAACAATGAAAGTAATCAACACTGACCGAATGCTTCAATTGATGAACTGGATGATTACAAAATGATTGTCAGGAATGTTCGTATACAGTGCTGCTATCTCAGACTTGAATGCGTACAAAAATGATTATCTTTCAGATCTACAAAATTAGAAAGTCAAAGTTCCTATATATACATTTATACAAACTATTAAGGAATTACACAAACAGACCCTACACTTTGTTTTTCATCAATTAAACATATTCTAACATTCTCCCCCTTTGATGAAAATAGCAAAGTCTTCAAACCGATAAGCCCAACTTTTGTTCAAACCTTCTGATACTTTTCCGATCCGAAAGCCTCCATTCAATTTTAGAAATAAACTCAACCATGAGTCTTCGGTCGTTAACAGATAAGGCTCCTTTCTTTGTCTTCCTTTTCTGGTCAGCAGCAAGCTTACCTTTCAAACCATTCAAAACTTTAATCAACGTACCATCAGAAAACTTATTTAGCTCCACACTCCTCATTGCTCTCAACTTTTTATTCCTATCTTTATACATGACTGCTGGATGCTTCACCATTATTACTTGAAACTCTTTCAGCTCACCAGCAAATTTAATATCTCTGTGAGGTGCAGTCATATTTATCTTCCTCATGCCTCTTTCAACCCCAATCTGTAGATCTTGCACTGACATTAATACCAATTTGGTATGCATAAAGTGAAACAGTGTCTTTAGCGCAAATCTACAATGTTCATTCCTTTTATTTCTGCACAGTTCGTCAAAAAGATCTTCAATATCGACCAAGTGCATGTTGAACATGTCAGCTTCCGTGAACACATACGTATTTCCATCTGATCTAGTGACTGTGAACTTCGGATAAAAAATCTTGACAAATCTTTCTTTATCAATCTTCACCAGATCCACTATTCTGAATTCGCTCTTAACCTTCTCAACCTCTTGTGTCTTATTTCTCAGGAAACTGGCATAGTTAACCAGATTAGGCATATTTGGCTCAAGGACTCTGAATAACTTGTGAAATGAGCATGGAGCTTGCTTTTTACAAAAGATCCGTTTCTCCAGAATATCTTCAATATACGGCATCTTGTTCCTTTTTCTGATGAATTCAGCAGATCTGTTCTCTGGAGGTTCAAACTTTTTCATCTTCTTCTTACTTATCTCATCCTGATTCAACAAAGTTAGCATATCTTGAATCTCCCTCTGTACCACTTGTTGTGCTTGAAATCTAAGTCTGTGTTGTTTCTCAGATTCATCAGCAAGCACATACTCGTTGAAAAATCTATCCATAACTTCAACTTCATTCAACACAACCTTTTCTTGAGCCATACTGCTCTCAACATGAAATTCTTCAAACTCTTCTTTAACTTGTACAACAACCTCAGGCTTTTCAACCGTTGGTGTTGATTCAACATCCTTCATAATTTCCTCAACTAGTACTTCCTCTTCCTCAATTCTTTCAGCTCTAAAATCTACATCAGTCAAAGCAATTATGTCATCATCTTCAGACACTTCAATATACTCCTCTCTTTCTTCTCCTGTCTCTTGAATACTTAGCTATTTATCTTTCTCTTGAACGTCTTCCTCTGAATCAATATACTCAATAAACTGATAAATATCGGACTGAGTGTTCAAAGGAACTGGAACATCTTCATAAAGAATCAGTCCCAGCTCTCTCTGTTCACCAGCTGATTGTTTAGATCCCCCTGCTTCTTTCTCCTGAGCTTCCGACTCCTTTTCCGGATACGTTATCATTAATACTCCAGGCGTCGGTTCATCAAGCTTTCTCCTTTTCTCCCCCTCATGAGGAGCATCATCGGAGTCTTCGTCATGCTCATCATGTTTCCTCTTTGATGAGGAAGCTTGAGCCTTGCAGGTATCTTCCACTGCAGCTACTATTTCCGAAAGATTTCCCAACGCCGTTACCACTGTGTTTTCTAGACTGATCATACGCTCTCGCATCTCATCAAACTGCTCAAAAAAAAAATCCTTCAACTCTTCCTTCAACTCTTCTATAGCTTGCTTTGAGTCATTTTGCTTGACAGACTCCTCTGCAACATCTTTTCCCTTTAAAAATTTCTGAATATTTGTCATTTGAGCCATTACTTCCGCTAATTGATTAGAAACATGCAAATTGACACCAGACACAGCTGCATTCAGTGCACTTGTCAAGGTTGATTCTGTAACAAAAGGGGATAAACTCACCACTGGGTCACGAAGACTTCCAGTTGTCACAGCAGTCGAACTTGTATAAAGAACGTCTGCGTGGCCAGTGCTCAGAGTTGGTATTGGCGTTTCTCTGACTGGACTTCCACCCTCTTCAAGTGACGGAGCAACAAATTCTTCCGTTACTGAGGGCGTTCCGGTGGGAACACTAAGTTCAACCACACTCACTTCAACAAATGAAGTGGACTCAAGTGTCCTAAACTGTATAGGCTCTAGACTTTGTGATTGCAAAGAAGTCGTACACACGGGCAGTTGTGCACTTGTTTCAATATCCATGAAGTCCAAATGACTTTCGGATAGATCGTGTGGTTCATCCCTGTGCTCAATTGAAACAGTCTCCTATTGAGAGGAGACTGAGTGGCTAGATGGGTGTGCAATTGTCAGTGGGATACTGACTTGTTCAATGCTAACTCTCATAGGAGAGCTAACAGTAGACATGGTTACATCCCGGCTTTCTGGGGTTATGGTCTCCCTCACACTCTCTACAGCCATTTGTACAATATCCACCATCATTCCTCCTCCCTCATGATGATCACCTCCATTATCACCATCATCATCATCATCATCCCCTTCTCCCTCTTCTTCTTGAATATCAGACAATGTCCTCTCAGAATCTGATTTTTCGGCTTCTTCCTCACCACCCCTCACACTACCTTCTCCCTCACTCTCAGAATGGGCAACCTGAACTTCAGCCCCTTGCTGAGGTTCCTCTATCCTTAAAGCTCCTGGGCTAAGAGATCCCGGTTCCTGGGTCTCTATCGGAGCATGATCTATTCTATATAACCTCACATTCTCACTCTCAGGATCTGCATACTTCAGCAAAGATTTTGGAATCGGCATAATATTCGCATTAGGAGAATCCGGCACTTCATGCAAACTCATCATGACATAGTCTGGGCATCTCTGAGAATTGGCTCGCTTTGGAATATTTTCATTGGCCCTTAAGATCCCTCGGATAAGAATCTGTATAAACCGCTGAAGTGGAACGAACTTCCTTGCTCTATTTGTAGTTTTAGCCAGTACTATCTCCTTTAGATCCTCCCAGATACACAGAGCATAATCATAATGCTTATTGAAAGCAATTCCATGAAAGATTCGTAGACAGTGAATGCTACATCTGTCTATACCTGTATGCTTAGATGTCATACATCTATTGATGATCCCAAATAATGTGTACCATTCGCCATTTAATCCATTTCGATGAAATTTGGAGCTTTTTGGAAGTGGTTTTGAATAACCCAAGCATATCAAATCATGAACCAGCTCCTCATCAGAAACAAAATCTTCAAAGTCTGCCAACTCTGGGAAGTTCACAGTGTCTATTCATCTCGGAAGAAATAGATTGTGACGTAGTCTTGCAAGAGTGATTTTCGTCTTGAACTGATCAATTGTCACTTTAAAATGATGATTTCCGTCAGCAGGAACAAATTTAACAGTGTGCCAAAATTGTTGTAAATATACTTGTGGAATAGACGGTTTGTATAGAAGCAGATAACCGAGTGGATGGCCTTTCAGAATGTCCACAATTATAGGATGGCTTACTTTAATAACTTTGGTATCTAAGCGATGGTTATTATCACGGAAAGGAAGACAATGTTTTGGTTTTACAAGCTGGTTATCTGGGATTATGTTTGTTTGTGATGAACGGGCAACTGAGGTTGACCTAACTGGGGTAGATACAAGGGTATGGTTTGATGATGAATGGGAATCAGAGGAATTTGAATTTTGGGATTGTACTGGGGATGCCATTTGAATACCTGTAAAAAAAAATCATGTTAGTCTTATCATGTACACAAATGACAACCTTCAAAAAATGTAGAAAAAATTGTAACATTTTAGCAGAAATTGTAAAAACTTGTGATTTTCTTTTTAAAGCATCGGGATTCCTGACAATAATTGAAAATTATTGAAAGGAATCCAGAGTCAATCGTTTAAAGACCAATGTTAGAAAAACACAAATTTATAACAATTTCTTAAAAAATGTGACATTTTTCTTAAAACATAAAAATTCCACACTTAGAAAAATTTTCTGCTGAAACTCGAAAGAAACTATAATTTTCTCGAATCATGCTTGAACAATGTCGGATGACACATGAGACAACTCGAATAAGCCTAGAGACAACTCGAATGATGTGTCTATGAAACTCGAATACATCTATATACAACTCGAATAGAGTACTTATGAAACTCGAATAAGTCTCTGCAAAACTCGAATGATGTACTTATGAAACTCATATAACCAATGAGACAACTCGAACAATGCTTGACTCAACTCGAATAAGTCTTGAAGATTCTCGAATGAAGACATGTAAAACTCGAATGATATATGTTTTAAACTCGAATAAGCTTTAAGTACTTATGTTCTGAAAATTTTCTAAGTGTTACACATACTTGTCAACTCGCATAAAACACAAATACTTCTCGAATGTAATGTACATTAAACTCGAATAACTCTGAAGTCTATATGAATCAACTCGAATTAGTCATCATGAAACTCGAATAACTCACTAATGCAACTCGAATTATTCTTAAGTCAACTCGAATGAAACTTCCATGCAACTCGAATGACTCTGTAATGCAACTCGAATGACTCTTTATTCGAGAAATGTCTTTTTATTTTCCTACAAGTCTAAAACACACTGAATTTTATGAATTTAATTTCAAGGAGCATTTTCAGTGTTTCAAAACTTGTACCCCCTTCGAAAATGCATTTTAAACATATTTGTTTTACTGAACCTTGAACAAAAACAACTTTAAAGTTGTTAAAAATTCAAATTTCAATTTATTCAATAACTCGAAACTGTTTCATTGAAAATCAATGATTCTGTTTGTGTGAAGTAAAAATGACTTATGAAACTTCAGATTCATAGTCATATTACCATTATGAACAACATCACACAATTAATTTCAGTTTTATTGACCAACATTAGAAACTTCCATTATCGGTCAAGAACACATACACGAACATAAGAACACATACTCACATTCGAACAGATACACTAAAAATATGCACATACAAACTGAAATAATAAAGAAAAAAACAAACTTTTACTCACAATTTTGATGAAATAAAACCGTCGGTTGTGGGTTTGGTAGGTTTCTTTGAAATGAAGAAAGCTTGTGGAAGAAGATGAAGTTCTATAATTTCCGGAAAAAGGAAATTTGAATTTGAAATTTGAAATTTATATTGAAATTTTACCCGGCCCACACATTAAATTTTCAATTTTGACCTCCGGCCCATCATCTAAACCACATTAGCCCACATACCAATGATTTCATTCAAAAAAATTGTGACTAAGAAAAATAAAATTTGAATTTTTTTTTTAAAAAAAATATTAACAGCACACAAAAAAAAATTTAAAATGGACTTAAAAAAAATCACATTAAGAGAGAAAAAAAAAATTTGTACATAAAACAACACACAAAACAAAAAAAAAAAATTTAAACCACACAAAAAAAATAAAGAATAATAAAAAAATTTTTCTAACAAAACACATTTGCTCCCCCTTGATTTTCTGAAAGTTGCTCCCCCTCAACTTATTATTCAATTTCTCAGCTCTGCTCCCCCTACAAAATAACAGATAATTTTTATCATATTTTTTTTCAAAATCAGATAAATTTCTTTTCTGCTCCCCCTGCACATGACAGTCCAGATCTTGTTAAATTCTAAAGAATATAAACCTTTTATGATTCATGAATTTAACATCAGATAAAAATCACTTAAAAATGAAAATTTTAAAATTATAATTTTGAAACTACTGAATTATTAAATCTTAACGATTCAACATACCTAATTTGTATACCAAAAAATTAAACCGCTTTTCATCTAACGCTTTGGTAAACAAATCAGCTAGTTGATATTCAGTAGGTACAAAATATAATTCTATATTTCCATTTTCTACATGATCTTTTATGAAATGATACCGAATGTCAATGTGTTTCGTTTTTGAATGTTGCACCGGATTTGATGCAATAGCTATTGCGCTCTGAGAATCACAATATATTGGAATTTTCTTTGGTGTAAACCCGTAATCACGCAGTTGGCTTTTCATCCACAACACCTGAGAATAGCAGGAAGATACAGCAACATACTCTGCTTCAGCTGTAGACAATGAAACACAATGTTGTTTCTTGGATGACCAACATACGGGTTTGTCACCTAATAATTGTACTGCTCCTGACGTACTCTTTCTGTCCATCTTATCACCTGCGTGATCAGCGTCAGAAAAAGCAGTCAGATTAAATGAAGACTCTCTAGGATACCACAAACCAAGATTTGGAGTTCCTTTGAGATATCTTAAAATTCGTTTTGCAGCTATTAAGTGTGATTCTTTTGGATTTGCCTGATATCTAGCACAGACACATGTAGCAAACATAATATCTGGTCTACTGGCTGTTAAGTACATTAATGACCCAATTATACCTCGATAATGAGTCACATCTACAGGTTTCCCTGAGATGTCCGCATCGAGTTTTGATTTTGAATCCGGAGCCATGGGAGTTTTCATAGGAGTACTATTGACCATGTTAAATTTCTTTAACATGTCTTGTATGTATTTTGACTGATTGATAAAAATACCATCAGTTAATTGTTTTACTTGTAATCCTAAGAAAAAATTTATTTCCCCCATCATGCTCATTTCGAATTTCTGGGACATTAAAAATGCGAATTTCTTACAAAATTCTGGATTTGTAGACCCAAATATTATATCATCTACATATATCTGTATAACTATGATATCTGACCCCTGACGTTTTATAAACAGGGTTGTGTCAACTGCACCTTTTGTAAATTCACATCTCAACAGATATGTTGAGAGTGCATCATACCAAGCACGAGGTGCTTGTTTAAGGCCATACAGTGACTTATCTAAAATATATACATGATCAGGTTTCGAAGGATCAGTAAACCCTTCCGGCTGATATGTATATACTTCATCTGTTAGCTCCCCGTTTAAAAACGCAGTTTTTACATCCATTTGATATACTGTAAAATTTTTATGAGCGGCAAAAGCTAAAAACATCCTTATAGCTTCAATTCGTGCAACTGGTGCGAATGTTTCATCATAATCAATCCCTTCTTGTTGGCTGTATCCTTTGGCCACGAGACGAGCTTTATTCCGAATAATGACACCATGTTCATCTTTCTTGTTCTTGAAGATCCATTTCGTGCTTATTATGGATTTGTCTTTTGGGCGCTCAACAAGTCTCCAGACCTTTAACCGTTCGAACTGATTGAGTTCTTCTTGCATCGCCACAATCCAATCAGCATCCAGAAGGGCTTCTTTTACATTTTTGGGCTCAATCTTACTCAAAAAATTTGAAAATAAGCATTCATTTATAGTAGCCCTTCTGGTTTGGACTGACGCAGATGGATCACCGATGATGTTTTCAATTGGGTGATTTCTTGTCCACTTAACAGTATGTGGAAACGGTTGTATTGGGTCTTGGTCGGGATTGAGATCTAGATATGGTTCGGGAGTTACTTCAGATGTTGTAGGTGGAACATCTGAGGTAGGAGCTTCTGACTGTTCAGAAGTAATGGGGGTTTCAGAAGAATGTGGAGGTTCAATTGGTTGTACAATCTCAGTAGTTGACTGCACATTTGCTGTTGAAGCTTCTCCAGTTTCTTCTGAACTTTGTTGTTGAGAAAGATCTGAAACTATGACTGGATCTTCAGTAATCTTGTCAGGCACCAAATTTTGAACATTAGTTTTGGGCTTTTCAAAATAGTCGTCATAAAAATTCTCAAACAACTTATTTAATTCAGAAAGTTCAGCATTTTGTCCATTTGACTCCAATGAAGTCTGCATATTAGGTTCGGGTCCTGAACTGGTGTGTTCAGAAGCCATTACCACTCCTTCATCGAATTTAACATTTACGCTCTCGTTGACTGTCTTGGTTCTCTTGTTGTACACTCGGAAGGCAACCGACTCCTTTGAATACCCGATGAATATTCCTTCATCTGCCTTTTGATTAAACTTTCCAAGGTTGTCTTTATCGTTTAGAATAAAGCATCTGCAACCAAAGACATGGAAAAATTTAATATTAGGTATTCGTTTATTAATTAGTTCATAAGGAGTCTTTCCGAATCTTTTATTTATTATTGAACGGTTTTGTGTGAAACAAGCTGTTGCAACCGCTTCTGCCCACAAGAACAACGGTAAATTGGAGTAGGCCAACATCGTCCTAGCTGATTCCACTAGTGTCCGATTTCTTCTTTAAACGACACCGTTTTGTTGTGGAGTTCGAGCAGCTGAGAACTGATGTGTAATTCCTACTGAATTCAAGAACGAGTCAAGTGATTTGTTCTTGAACTCTGTTCCGTTGTCTGAGCGGATTGTCTGAATTGTGAGTTGCAACTTTACTTGTATTTTCCGGATGAAGTCTATGATGGTTTCGGTTGCATCTGATTTGGATCTCAGGAAAAACACCCATGTGTATCGTGAATAGTCATCAACTATCACCAATACATATCGTTTCTTATTTATGTTTTGTACTCTCATTGGTCCACACAAATCCATATGCAATAACTCCACTGCTCTCGTGGATGAGTGTTCTGATTTGGATTTGTGTGTGGCTCTTGTCATCTTTCCTTTTTCACATGCCGCACATAATTGCTCTTTTTGGAATTTGAGCGCCGGCAGCCCTTTAACTAACCCTCCTTTTGCTAGGTTGGTCAGCTCATTGAAGTTCAGATGTGAAAGGCGACGATGCCACAGCCATGCTGTTTTAGATGTAGCTTTTGACAATAAGCAGACATCTTTCTTCAGATTGATCGAGGCTAAATCAATGGAGTACAAATTTGTTTTCCTGTTTCCTGCTAGAATTTCTTTTCCTTCTGCGGATCTGATGCTGCACCGATTGGCTTTGAAGTTGACTTCTAACCCCTTATCACACAATTGTCCAATACTAAATAGATTGTGTCCAAGACCATCAACATAAAAGACCTTTTGGATGGTGATTTTGTCATACTTCAGACTTCCGTATCCTTTGATCGGACAAAATTGATCGTTTCCAAATCTAACCGTCCCACAGAACTTTTCTACAAAGTCCGTGAGTGTGTCTCGTTGTCCGGTCATATGTTTGGAGCATCCGGAGTCAAGGTACCAGACATGGTTTACCTATAAAACGAAGTAGCACATGAGGTACCCACTTGTAGTTGGGTACTTTTGTTTTAGGTAAATCATGCATAGTATCATTTGTTATTCTAACTGATATGGCTTTTAGCTTATTATTTGAAGTTATTTTAGGTACCCATTTTTGAACTGTTCTTTTGGGTATCCACTTTTGTACAATTCGCGGTGGAATTGTTTTTGAAATAATTTTCTTTGGAACCCTTTTCTGTTCATAAAATGGGTCCTTTTTCTTTGGTTGCCATACGAGCTTATTATATTTCACTGTTTCAGGCTTACAAACACAAGAATTCAAAGCAATTAATTTCGTTCTTGAAAACTTAATACAAGAATTATTAACAAGTTTATCATTATTACAGACAGAATGTTCAATTTTGCTATTTCTATCTGTAACAATTTTTTCTTTCACGCGCCATTCTTGTTTTATAATCTTGTTTTTCTCTTCTCTTTTCTTCTTTCGCCATACTTGTTTTCTCGAACCGTTCACAATGATATCTGGCATAAAAGAAGTATGAGAATTAGTAGATTTAGAAACTCGTTTCTTCTGTAAGTTTTTCATACCTGTTGAAGATTTGACTTTACGTGCAATAGAGTCCGTTGATGAAGATGAATCACCCTTTTCAAAACTAGGAGACTGAACAAAAATTTTTGTTTTCTCCTTCTTTTGTTGTACTGATGGTGAATTTTCAGATGGTTTTAAAGAATCTGTAGACATTCTTTGGAGAATTTTAACAGGTTCTTTATTACCATTTGATTGCTTGTTAGTCAAAGGTTTGATAAATTCACCAATTTTACCAAACATTTGATCTAATGAATTATCATCAGAGTGTATATACAGATCAAATTCTTTCTCTGAATTTATAGAATCTAGAGAAGTAGATGAATGTGGATCAGACACATTTATGTTTTTAGGCTTATCTTGCAACATTTGTTCCATTTTTAGTAATTCAGCCTTAAGAGTTCCATTCTCTGTCTCAAAATTTTTAATTTTCAATTCTAAATCAGAATTTATCTGTTCTAAAATTGAATTTGGTAAATATAGTTTTTGAGACTGAGTTGGTAATTCAGACAAATCCTTTTCAGAATAAGTTTGAATGTACTCTTCTTTAGTATCAATAATGTTGCTGGTTTCATTTATCTTGGTATAATCACCATAATTTTGCATTTTGTCTGATCGTAATCTTTTTATCTCTTCGCTAGATTCTACTTCGTCAGAAGCTTTCATGAATGTCATTTTTAATCCTAAATTCATGTATCTGACATCATATAGCGTTGGTGAATTTGATATAGCTTTTGTCAGATACTTAGGATTTTCCCAACCAATACCAGATTTAGAGTTATAAAATTTTGTATCTTTTGGTTGATTTAAATAAATTGTTTGATCTGTTTGCCCTCTTTTAATAAATTCATCCTCCATCTTTTTTATTTTTTCATAAAGTTTAGTTCTTTCTTCAAATATGGCATGATATTTTACAGAAAAGTTTGAGGCTTCTAACTCAGCTATTCGCAGACTTTCTTGTAAATCAGATATTTTGTGATTCAGATTGAGTATATTGCTTTGAAGTTCTTTTTCCTTATCTTGTAAGTCTGAGACAGCTCGTAAAGCTAATGCTTTATCTTTGGAAAAATCTAGAACTAAGTTGTGTTCATTTCGAAGTTTGTTTTCCAAAGAATGAACATTTTTCTTTTCTGACTTTAAAGATTTTTCAAACTTTTTAAGCATAAAAGCCATATTAGTTAGTTTTTCTTCTAAGATGCATGATTCATCAATATCAGAGTCTGAATTAGAATTTACCTCCGGTCTTTCTGAATCATCTGAGTTTTCAGACTCTGAATCTTCCTCATTTTCAGCTTCATTTTGGCCAGTTGCCATTAATGCAACTTCTTCTGTTGCTTCCTCTTCATCAGAATCAGATTCTCTCCTCTCTGCATCCTCTTCATCAGTCAGTCCAACCCACACCTCATCTTCAGCTATCATAGCTGATTCACTCAGTTCAGATTCATTGAAAATTTCTGACTTTAGACAAATATGGGCATCTTCATCCAAGATATCATCGTCTTCTGATAACTGTAACCAATGATCATCCTCCGCCATAAGAGCTTTCCCTGACTCTTTCTCTTTGGCTAAGAGGGCCTTTCTTGTATAGTAGTCTGAATTTTTGACTACAGGAGATCTGCATTCCCGGGCATAGTGACATGGTTTTCCACAGTTATAGCATTTCTATTCCGACTCTTTCTTGGCTGATTTTTCTGACTTCTTAAATTTGTCCGTCTTCCGTGCACTACTCTCTCCAGATTTCTCATACTTATCTTTTTTCTCAACTTTCCTTGAACCTGTTTTATAGCGCATCTTGTTGTTTGTTGGCTTTCTGTAAAATTTCTTCTGAAATGCTTTTGTAAGCAAAGCCATTTGCTTTTTCATCTCTTCAATTTCTGAATCAGCAGATGAATCTGAAGATTCTGATTCAGAAGATGTGCTACTGATTACTGCTCTTTTTTCCTTTTTCAGCTTGTATTTATACTTTTTCTCCGCCAGTAGAGCTAGTGGATCAGCTGTTTCTTTTTCCGCTTTCTTCTTTCCAGATATTTTCCTCAATACAACTTCTTGGTAGTTGTTGAGGTTTTCAAATAGCATATGAAAATCCATCTCCTCAATATCTTTCGTTTGTTGGATGATCATAGCATATTTTTCCCATTCTGGATTTAGAACATTTAAAAATTTTACATTGATGTCCAAGTTGGACTTTGTCACTCCGTTTCTTTTTACTTCACTTACCAGATTCACAAATCTGAGGTAAGTGTTTTCCAAAAGTTCACCTTCACGAGCTCTAAAGTTCTCAAATGTCATTAGGCTATTCCTAGCCCTATTAGTAGCAGCTCTGTCTGATCCCCTCATGATTTTGCATTCTTCATCCCAGATGGACTTAGCAGTCTTTGTATTTGTCAGACACGTGTATATATCATTGGGGATTGAAATCAACAATAGTTTTCTGGCAGTCTTGTCCCCTAACTTTCTCTTTTTCTGGGCCTCTGTTAGGTTTGTGACCTCAACAGTCCTCGGTGGTATTGGGGGATTGCCAGTTGGTACTCCTGGGATCGTTTCCATAAAAATTGCTGGTCCTTCAGTTAATGATTTCAGCATTTCTTCAGACAAATCATGGAAACTGATAAATTCAAGAAACCGCTCCCGCCATTGGACATATTCTCCCCTGTATAAGATTGGGGGTTTGGTTTCTGATCCCATAGCCAGTGTATCTTTAGACATGTTGATTGATCTTTGGGAAACTTGACCAAGATCTGATGAACTCCGAATGAGATTGAAAAATTTGATCACACCTTGAAACACTATTTTAGTACTGAAATCTACAACACAATGACTTGTTAGTAGCAATAAGCAACTTAACTCAGACAGTGAATTGTGTTTTGATTAATGTGTGTGTCAAACTTGAATGATTCTTGTGTTATGAGTGAAACTTGAATGAATATAGTGTAAAACTCGATTGAGTTTATGGTAAAACTCGATTGATTCTTTTACCAAACTCGAATGATTCTTTTAGAGAAACTCGATTGAGTTTTTGATCAAACTCGAATGTATTTTGATCAAACTCGAGTGAGGATATTACAAAACTCGAATGAGTCTTATACAAAACTCGAATGAGTCTTATACAAAACTCGAATGAGTCTTATACAAAACTCGAATGAGTCTTATACAAAACTCGAATCAGTCTTATACAAAATTCGAATTAGTCTTATATAAAACTCGAATGAGTCTTATATAAAACTCGAATCAGTCTTAGATAAAACACGAATGAGTCTTATATAAAACTCGAATGAGTCTTATATAAAACTCTATTGGTTTTGTTCTAAAACTCGATTGTGTTTGTTCTGAAATTCGAGTTTGTTAACAAAATGTTGTCAACTCGAATATCACAAGTTGTCAACTCGAATGACAAGTTTGTCAACTCGAATATTAGTTATACACAACTCGAATAACTAAGGTAATCAACTCGATTAACTAAGGTACTCAACTCGAATTACACACAGGATGTGTATATTTCGAGTTTCTTAGTATTTTCAGCTTTTTCAAGTCTGAAATTCAGATTAAATCCAAATTTTACCCAATTTCACTCAAATTGTAATCGAAGGTAAGGTTTTTGAATACAAACACTTTTTGTTAAACACTTTTGTGCAAAAATGGATCTAAGTCTGAGTTTTTCAATAGAACAGTAACCGTTTTTACACTTTTCAAAATTTCAGAAAAATTGCCTAGATCTTTTTCTGTGTTTTGAAAATCAAATCAAGTTTATATTCAATTGATTCGTCTATGAATCCTTAACCTTCGATCCAATTATCACTAACAAGGATCAACAGAATCAAAACCCTTAGTGATTTTAGGGTTTTTCCGAAAAGAATGCTCAAGAACAGTACCAATTTTCGAAAAATTCAATCTCAAATCGAAAAAATTCACCCCTAGGGCTCTGATACCAATTGTGAAAATAAGTTTCTACCAATTCAATCAACAATATGCAAATAATAAGAACAATGAAAGTAATCAACACTGACCGAATGCTTCAATTGATGAACTGGATGATTACAAAATGATTGTCAGGAATGTTCGTATACAGTGCTGCTATCTCAGACTTGAATGCGTACAAAAATGATTATCTTTCAGATCTACAAAATTAGAAAGTCAAAGTTCCTATATATACATTTATACAAACTATTAAGGAATTACACAAACAGACCCTACACTTTGTTTTTCATCAATTAAACATATTCTAACAGAATCATATACAAAAAATTTTTTGAACAAAAAACATATATCTAAGTATCACATTCCAAATCTAAATCTTATAAACAATCTTTTGTGGCTTCTTGAATTCGTCTATCACCATCATCATTTCTTGACCATCGAAGCTTCCAGAGATCGTGATAGAGATAAAGAATGAAAGAAAGAAGTGAAGTATTGGCGGTGGCTGATGGTGACGATAGTGGTGGCGACGGCGGCGACAATGCTCCTAGTCGAGAGAGAGAGAGAGAGAGAGAGAGAGAGAGAGAGAGAGAGAGAGAGAGAGAGAGAGAGAGAGAGAGAGTGTGTGTGTGTGTGTGTGTGTGAGGAAGAAAATGGGGATGATTATTTTTTAGAGTTAGATGTTTAATGAGAAACTAAGAAAAATAAAAAATATAAGTAGGAGAGATAAATTTTTATTCTTCCAAAACTACCATATAATTCTTAGCTTTTCATGAAATTTTAGGTTTTTAGAATTTTTATTCTTCCAAAACTACTATATATACAAAACACTAGTGAATGAATAATGTACTGCCATAAAACGGTCAAATATATTTGATAAACAACTTAATACATGTGGTGAATAATTAAACACGTATTGTAAATGATCAAATAATTATGGTAAATGATCAAATAAATGTTGTGAATAACAAACGATCAAGTAAGTGTTGTGGATGATCATATAACATTAGGCTGAATGGTCAGTTGATCATATAACACTAGTGAATGATCAATATACTATGATAAATGGTCAAATAAATATGATAAACAGTTGAATAAGTGTGATGAATGACCAAATAAGTATTGTGAATTGACATATAGTTCTGTTAAATGATCAAATAATTATGGTAAATAATCAAATAAGTGTTGTGAATGATCATATAACACATACAAATGATCAAATAAGTATTATGAATGATTATATAACATAAACGAATGATAAAAAAAATATTGTGAATGATCATATAACATTAGGATGAATAGTCAAATGATCAATGTAAATACATTTAGTAAATGGTCAAATAACTAAGATGAATGCAGAATAATTATGGTAAATAATCATATTATAAGTGGGGAGAATGATCATTATTACTCGAAAATAACCCTTGATATGTTCAAATTTATACATATTGTTGGCATCATTCACCTTGCATTTTGGTCAGTTTTTCTCTCGAAATACGTGAAAAAGATATATAATGCGTTCATTTTTGTGATTCATAGGAACAAAAGCGGTTTATAGACGAAGGAACGAACATCGAGGAAAAACCGACCAAGTTTGAAGCCCCGACGAGTTCTCATGAATTTTCCAAGAAGAAAAGAGGTGAAGTTGGTGATTTTTAGAGCATACAACCATAGGGGATGCCAGGATCATCTACACGGGCTAGGACACGGGTTTGACCAAGTCAAAGAGGCCTACGACAGATTCGACCAGCAACGAGAGGGAGGAGATTAGCAGCGATTTTGGACGATAGTTTACGAATTTCAGAAGCATTTTTCTCTCATTTTTTTTCTTAGGTTTTTGAATTCTAATCATAGTTTAGCCTAGGGTTTCGATTTCTTGAAGATTTAAAGCATTTGGTTCGACTTTGGAGTTCGATTTCTTCATAGATAGGAGTGCTTTTTGGTACATTCGTTCCTAAACCTCTGATTTCTTGATGTTTAGTAATTATTTGAGTTTAATTTCCGTTTTCAATATGAATAGTGAGTAATTTTCTTGTTCACCCGCTTGGGATAACGAATTCTATGTATTAGTTGGTATATTATTGGATTGATTGATGGGTTTTGGTTTATATATGTTGGATTCTTGATTATTTCATGATTTCTTGTTAAAAATCATATTTTTATTAATTTTTTAGCATTGTGTTGCGATAATAGGGTTGATAAATCGTAAAGTTTGATTTTTAAAGTAACGAAGTTAATTTGTTGGATTTCGGTATTAATCGATTATCTATAGGCATTGTGTTGCGATTATAAGATTAATTGGTTAATGTTGGAATTTGATGAGTTTATTTGTTTTCATCACATGGTTAATTTGTTGGATTTCGGTATTAATCGATAATCTACTAAGTACCACGTCCCAAATGCTTTTTTCCTTCGTCTCGTTCACAAGGGAAGTTGGTTTCGTGTCATCATTTTTTTTACCGATGGTTAAATGTGAGTTTGGGTCGCTTCTTAAGATGAACATTCACGTTCTACATTGTCTTCATCATCAACAACAGAAAAAGTACGTGTACATGTCTTCTTTGAAAGTTAAAGTGCAATATCTCAATCACCAGTTAAATTTTTAAGCAATGCAAATAATATATAATGCTTTTAAGTGTTTAGTAAACCACAATAAAGAAAAGAAAGAAAGTGCGCTGATTATATATTATCATGGTTGCCTGACATTCATAGGTGAATTTCTAACTTTCAATCGATTATTAATTAGTAACCGATTTCACATGTTCATTTATTAATAAGTACTTCTATAAATGAAAATCTAATATGTTTTGTAATACACCAGTAATTAATGTATATATATATATATATATATATATATATATATATATATATATATATATATATATATATATATATATATATATATATATATATATATATATATAGGGATTGGATCCATTGTGAACAAGTTATTCGTTGTGAACAAATAAAAAAAATACATATAATCATTCATATATATCAACAAGTGTTTGTAATATGATTCAAAAGGTTCATAGAAGTGTCTATTTAAGATTCAGAACATTCAAAAGGTTCATAGTACGTAGTTTTTATAACAAGATGCACAAGATGCATAAGATTCAACAAGATTCATTAGATTCGACAAATTTATTGGATTCAATAAAACCCATAGGATCCAATAAGATTAATGAGTTAATAGAAGGGTTCGGTAGTATTTTCAACAAGATTCACAAGATTCAAAAGCTATTTTATGGTTGTTCACAATGTTCACAACGAATAAAGTGTTCACAAAAGATCCTTAATTTTGTAAAGTCGGGCCGATCGGGTGTCTTCATTCAAGCGACGGTACAGATGAAGAAGTCTATATATATATATATATATATATATATATATATATATATATATATATATATATATATATATATATATATATATATATATATATATATATTTGTGTGTGTGTGTACACAGAAATATGATCGAGTGATCAGAATATATACATATAGAAATATGTTCGAGTGAGAAAAAACTTAAAAAGAGAAAAAAGAAGAAGCAATAATAAGGTTATGTCAATACAAGAAAAAGCTTCATAAACGACGAACAACTCCACGACGACAGTCGTCTCCAAAAGGTCGCTAGAGGACAAAATAATTTTACTTTTTTGATTTTTTGTGGTCAAATATGAGAGTAGAGTTTCTGCGACGATATTTTCGTCACCAAAAGTCAAAAAAATATCTTTTTTAATTTTTTCCCATAAATCATGATTTACACGGTGAAAAAATTCGCCACTATTTTCATGACCTTCTGCGACGACATCGTCGCCGCCAAAGGTAATATTTAATTTTTTTGCCAAAAAATATTTAGGCAGTGAAAAAGTCCGCCCTATTTTTCGAGGGCCTTCTGCGACGACTTTGTCGCCGCAAAAAGACCACCTCGTTTTCTTCATCTCCAGTGCTTACGAGTTATGTATTTGCTTTTAATTAAAGCTTTCGGTGTGAAACAAATTTGTAAACTATTTTTTATAAATGCATATAATATTAATATTAGTTTATGCAACTTTTAGTTTAATTTAGTATTATAACAGAGTTGTACATATAATAAATTATGTGTTTAAAATAACTTTTTTGATACTTTCAGCGACAACGAATTTATAGCAAAAGGTTAGTTAAAATCAATAAAAGAATTCCAGTTCCAGTTTTAGCGACGATATTGCGGTCGCAAAAAGGAATAAAAATTTAAATAAAAACCCTTTAGCGACGACTTGTCGTAGCAGAAAGATTAATTTTTTTTTCTTTTTTATTTTTGGAACAGCTTTGGCGAAAGCTTGTCGCAAAAGATGGCCTAAGTTTTAGCGACGACATTTTCGTCGCAGAAAAGTTTCTGCTAAGGTCTTGTGGCGACGAACGTTTTGCGACGACATGTCGACACCGAATGTTTTTGCGACGACAATTGGACTTTCAGCGACGACGTTTTTCGTTGCAAAAAACTCTTTTTAAAGTAGTCAACATCGATTGTAATTAATTTTAAAATAACAACCGAAAAGAATAATTATCCATTGATCAATAGTTAAGACATCCCTAATTAGATCCTTAAATATATACATTATTTTAAGTAATATTACATGAACTTAAAGAATGAATATTTGGAAAATATTACCATCTCAAATTATCATTAAATTTCCATGTGTGTTTTGTATCAATCTATCATTATTCACATAACGAATTCGCTGATACACATAACATTATCACCATTAACAATTATCTGTGGGTACAAACTGAAACTCATACAAGTACAAGTATCATTATTACAAATGATATTGATTCAATATATATGTGCAACAAAATAAAATCGATACAATATATAAGTAACATAATCATCATTGACGTTTTTTAAAATTTTTTTTGAACGACAAACTATCCTACTCATACTCCTATACTACTCCTACTCCTATAGTACTCCTTTTGCCACAACACTTACTTTCACCACCTAAATTTCAACTTGTCTCCGTCAGGAGTCGAACCCGTGACCTCTCACTTATATCTTCAAGTATCAATAAGCTACTACAACACATATGTGTTAGTATTGTTGTGTAAAAATATCAAAAGAATGATACCATAATTAGGTATTGATACTAGTATATGTTGACCCAATTGTGAAAACTTTTATATATATATATATATATATATATATATATATATATATATATATATATATATATATATATATATATATATATATATATATATATATATAGAGAGAGAGAGAGAGAGAGAGAGAGAGAGAGAGATATTTTTAGGTAGAAGTGAGTATCATCTATTAAGCAGCGCACCTAAAGGTACCACTCTAAAGATTATTTTCTCATAAACATGTTTTAATTAACATTACACAGATTATATATAAATTTCACGCAAATTCGAACACTCTAAGGGAATGAAATCACGCATCAGATAAATGCACGTTCACATATATTCAATTTTATTTAAGTGTACGTTCACGTCATTTCTTAGGAGATAGAAGACATGAATGTATGTGAAATTTACATATTATCTTCATAATGTTAATTAAAATATGTTTTATGAAAAAAATTTAAAATTATTATTTGTAAAGATGGTACCTTCTGGTGCGTTGCATAATGATTAGTACTCTCTCGAACCATATTATATATATATGGAAGGGTTCTATTGAGAACCATATATATTATGAGAACTTAAGAACCTTTTATGACATTTAAATTAATAGAATCAATGGTTGATATATTGGATGACAATTTTGTAATTATTTAGAACTTTGATAATGGAGAATCTTGAAAATGTGTGAAAATGGTATTGTTGGAAGAAAAGTTTCTGCTTTTTCTCTCTTTCTCTCTCTTACTTTTTTTTCATTTTATTTTTGTTTCATTAGAATTGATTTTTATAGTAAAAAAAAGTTTTTTTTATAAAGAAATATTTTTTTCTATATAGAAAATTATTTAATTGCTTTATATAGAAATATTATGTGTCTATATAGAACGTTATATAATTCTATATCATTTTATGTAGATTAACATTACTATTCATAATCTATGTAGAATGTTATGTTCCTTGTATTATATTCTATGTAGATTATCATGTAATATACGTGGATTATCATGTAATCTACGTAGAATGTCGTGTATAATGTCAAGTATCATATATTCTACGTAGATTACATGATAATATATATAGATTATATGTAACATGACTATTCATAATCTATGTAGAATGTTATGTTTCTTGTATTATATTCTATGTAGATTATCATGTAATCTACGTAGATTATCATAGATCTACGTAGAATATCGTGTAGAATGTCAAGTATCATATATTCTACATAGATTACATGATAATCTATATAGATTATGTGAGATTTTTTACAAGTAGTCTTATATTATATTCTATGTAGATTATCATGTAAAACATCTAATAACTATTACATTGATTATAAATCTAATATCTTACAAATAATCTTCATTATAAAACATGGAAAATGAATCTGTTATATTCTATGTAGAGTATCTACGAACATATTTTATGTACAATCTACGTAGAATGTCATGCAATCTACGTAGAATGTCATGCAATCTACGTGGAATGACATGCAATCTACGTAGAATGTCATGCAATCTACATAGAATGTCGTGGAGAATGTCAAGTATCATATATTCTACGTAGATTACATGATAAAATATACCAAAAACACATTGAAACAAAAAAAGAAGATTTCATTTAGACATTTTATCAAACACTTGGTATGCAACTGATATAAAATATACCAAAACACATTGAATAGTAATGTTAATCTACATAAAAAGATATAGAAATGTATAAGAACATAAAAATATATGAAATATATACGAAACATAACATTCTACATTGATTATGTGTGATTTTTTACAAGTAGTCTTATATTATATTTTATGTAGATTATCATGTAATTTACGTAGATTATCATGTAATCTACGTAGATTATATTGTAAAACATCTGATAACTATTACATTCATTATAAAATCTAATATCTTACAAATAATATTCATTATAAAACATGGAAAATGAATTTGTCATATTCTATATAGAGTATCGACGAACATATATTCTCTGTACAATCTACGTAGAATGTCATGCAATCTACGTGGAATGCGATGCAATCTACGTAGAATGACATGCAATTTACGTAAAATGTAATGCAATCTACGTAGAATGTCGTGTAGAATGTCGAGTATCATATATTCTACGTAGATTACATGATAAAATATACAAAAATACATTGAAACAAAAAAAGAAGATTTCATTTTAGACATTTTATCAAACACTTGGTATACAACTGATATAAAGCATAACAAAAACACAATGAATAGTAATGTTAATCAACATAAAAATATAGAAATGTATAAGAAACATAAAAATATATGGAATATACAAGAAACATAACATTCTATATAAATTGTGTGTGATTTTTTATAAGTAGTCTTGTATTATATTTATGTAGATTATCATGTAAACATCTAATAACTATTACATTCATTATAAATCTATTATCTTACAAATAATCTTCATCATAAAACATGAAAAATGAATCTGTCATATTCTATGTAGAGTATCGACGAACATATTCAATGTACAATCTACGTAGAATATCATGATATCTACGTAGAATGTCATGCAATCTACGTAGAATGACATGCAATCTACGTAGAATAACATGCAATCTACGTAGAATGTTGTGTAGAATGTCAAGTATCATATATTCTACGTAGATTACATAATAAAATATACAAAAAACACATTGAAACAAAAAAAGATTTCATTTAGACATCTTATTAAACACTTGGTATGCAACTGATATAAAATATATACCAAAAACACTTTGAATATAATGTTAATTTACATAAAAAGATATAGAAATGTATAAGAAACATTAAAATATATGAAATATATAAGAAACATAACATTCTACATAGATTATGAATAATAATGTTAATCTACATAAAAAGATATGGAATTATATAACATTCTATATAGACACACAACATTTCTATATAGAATAAATCTTTTTAGCAATTAAATAATTTTCTATATAGAATTTTTTTTTTATAAAAAACGTTTTTTACTATTAAAATCAATTCTCATGAAAGAAAGAGAAAATGAAAATGAAAAAAAGTTAGAGAGAGAAAGTGAGAAAGAGATGCATACAATAAAAATGTGGAGAGAGAAAGATAATATTTTTTATTTCAAAAATGACCTTTTGATCCAAGGGCTCTAAAAGGTTACTAGGTTCTCACCTTTTTTGAGGTTCTTAAAAGAGTCTCTCCCTATATATATATATATATATATATATATATATATATATATATATATATATATATATATATATATATATATATATATATATATATATATATGAGTTATTATCGAAAAAACCATCCAAACTTTATTGATTTTTTCGTTTTAACAACTTAATTTTTTTCCAACCGATTATCACAGATGATTTGGTGACGTGGCAATTAGGTGACGTTTTTTATCATTGAAAAATCACTCGAACATCCATGATTTTTTATGTTTGACCACCATTATATTCTTAAACTAAAAATTAAAACTCTGAGAACCCATAATTCAATGAAATCAAACATATCTTTTCATATTTTTACTAAGAACAGTAATATATCAAATTAGAATCAATTCATTTTTATTTTTAAGTTTTTTCAAGATTTTATAAATACCAAAAATGAATCCATTTTAAGTTTCAAAATTGCTTATGAACTTTTATAATAAAATTTTAGTTTTTAATTTTCTATTATTATTTATTTTTTAAAAATTTAGTTTATTATATTATTACTATCGTTAGTGACTACTATTTAATTTATAAAATTTATTTATTTACGATCTTTTACAACATTCAAACCCTAACAAAGAACAAGAAAAATAAATCAAATCAAATGGATTTCAACAGGTGAAAATTGAATAAACAAATATCAATTTAAACATTACTTGATAAGAATCATATTTGAAACTATAATCAGTTAACATAATTGTCAACAAACTTGATGAACACTACAAAACCTTCAATGATAATGAAAAACTGATGAAGTAGAAGAGGATGATAATGAAGAAGTAGAAGAGATCAATGAAGCATCGTTGGTGATAAAATCAATATGGTGATGAAAAAGAGATAAACAGTTTTCTTGAAATTAATGTTTATATTAATCATTTGATGTTATGAGCAATATAATAATAGAAATTTCAAAAATCTGAACATCAATTAAATCAGAGATTAGATCACGAAAAACTAATAGAGTGGTTAAAGAAAAAGAATTATGAAAGTTCGAATGATTTTTTTTAATAATAAATCTAATTCATAACAACAATTGATCGGTCAAACAGGTTACCGGTAAAAAATGAATGGCTAAACCAATAAATTTGAAAGTACATTGATTAAACTAACAGAAAATAAAAAGTGTAGTGATTTGATCGGTTGGAAAAAAATTGAATGGTTAAACCGAAAAAATCATAAAAGTTCGGATGATTTTTTCGATAATAACCCTATATATATATATATATATATATATATATATATATATATATATATATATATATATATATATATATATATATATATATATATATATATATATATATTAAGAGAGAGAGAGAGAGATGGATGGATCAGAACCTAATTTTAATGTAAAACTGTAAAACCAATATCGTCCATAGATTAGATTAATCTAATGGTCTTGATTAAAATAATCAAGTTTGAAATTACTGAAAAAAAGATTGGTACTAGTGATATTTTAATTAAAACTAGTTTATAACCCACGTATTACGTGGATATTTCTAATTAAATTTATTTATATAAAATGTATATGAGTAAAAATAAAGACATACAAAAATAATAATTGTGTTTATTTTTTATTATTTACATATTAAAAATAGAGTATATTTATCTTTTTTAAAAATATTAAATTGTATTTATCTTTTATTTTTTATAAGTTGTAATTACCTTTTTAGTGAACGTAAATGTGACACGTGACATTTGATGTTTTCCTTTATTATCCATAATAATATTAATTTCCACAACTAATTCAAATTTTTACATTTGGATCTAATTATTATTATTATGGATAATAATGATAGATATTTATTTTAGGTAAACATTATTTAAATGTTACAAAATCTAATTTATTACTAATTAATTAATGAAAAAAAATAAAGTCAAAATTTAATGCAATTAAGTTAAGGTGTTAAATTTGGAAAAAAGAGGTGGAAAAATAAAATTTTCTTGTATTGTAAAAGTGACATATGACATGAATTGTTTTGTTTTATTATAATATACATGGGTTGATTTAGAAAATGCATATTTTTTATATTTTAATATATTATTATAAAATTTATATAAAAAAATTGAAAGCTAGTTAAATTAATAAAAAAAATACTTAGTTGTTTGATATTAAATAAAAAGATATTATTATATTGTATTATTAAAAACAGATAATATGTGTTTGCAAAAAATATTTCTTTTAATTTTTATTAACTTCAAATATGAAATATAAATGTAAGAAACAAAAAACTTCAATTATGTGGATGTGTATATATTTTGAAAATGATAAAATATAAAAATAGAATATCTGAAAATCAACAATCAAAATTTATCATATTCACAATTGAAGTTTTATCAATTAAATTTTAAATCTTGTTAGCAAAATAATTAACAAATTTTTTAAACTTTATTTACTACACTTCTACATTTAAATCCAAATTTTTACATTTGAATTTAACTATGATCATTAAGGATAATAATGATACATATTTATTTTAGGTAAATATTAATTTAATATTAATTCATTAATGAAAAAAATTAAAAATCAAAATTTAATGTAATTAAGTTAATGTACTAAATTTGGAAAATGAATTAAAAAATGGCATAAGTATCATTATTGATTTTAATTAAGGGAATAAGAGACATTTCATAAATAATTATGAGTTGTCATTAATCTGGACCACTTATTTCTTTCCATCTAATGGTCTAGAAACTCCAAGTGGTTTTCTTATTTTATATAGTATAGATAGAAAAAAATTGACAATATCAAAAGGATTGACAGTAGCAAAAAAAAAACCTACAATGCCTTTAAATTAATATAACACTAACATGATTATTTTTCAAATCAAATTGAAATTACTGGGGAAAAAATTGGTACTAGTGGTATTTTAATTAAAATAGAAAAAAATTGACAATAGTAAAAAGATTGACATTAGCAAAAAAAATATCCAATTTCTTTAAATTAATATAACATTTATATGATTATTTTTTAAATCAAAAAAAATTATACCATAAAAACGAGAATTTTATACTCTTTAAAACGATACCGGTCATGTTATATTTTTTTCAAAAAATTTTACGTGTTTATTTTTTTTAAAAAAAATTTACCCAGAGTACTATGCAATATAACATATCAAGATCATTCAATGCCGAAGTAACACTTTATATCGTGTATTCAACGTCGAAGTAATACTATATATCATATATGCAACACTGCATATACATTCAATATTAAAATGATCAAAATTAGTAGTCAAGCTTAGTGTACTACCATTAATTTAACGAGACCGGTCATGATATATTATTTTCGAACAAATTTTACGTGCTTATTTTTCGTAAATAAAAAATTTACCTAGATAACCATTCGATATATCATATCGAGATCATTCAATGTCGAATTACAGTTTATATCACATATTCAACGTCGAAATAATACTATATATCATATATGCAACACTGCATATACATTTAATATTAAAAGAGTCGAAATAATAGTCAAAGTTAGTAGTCAAACTTGGTGGCATAGGCGGAGCTACATGTTCAAGGGAGGGGGGGGGGGGGGGAACGGCCCACAATACTTTGGCAATAAATGTTTAATTTCAATGTATTTTAGGTTATGTAATTGTAATACCACATTTCATTTAGGAAGAGACCCTCAACCCTTCAAAAAGAAGATCATCGGCCAATAAAAACAAGAGTTAAAATTGAATAAATCTTAGGCCCCAAAAAAAAACTTATGATCGCTCACAAATCATGAAATTATATAATATATGTAATTGTTATTTTGTTTTCTTTTAAATGTTAACGTCACTTATTTGGGGGTAAATGTTTATGCTTAATGGGTTAAAATTATTTGTGGTTGTATGATCATTATAAAGTCACATTGGAATCGCTAAAATCATATCTTTGAATGTTTGTTATTAGATTAACTACTAGGGTCTTTTAGTAGGTTAAATTAATCGATAAGTTGGTCCGTTTAAATTAATTGAACCCGACGAAACTTTATAATTGGAAGATCCGGGTCCGAAACTTATGTTAAGAAATCCCATAATGAAAACGATGAACACACCTATACACTATGCCCCCAATGTGATGATTTCCTAGATCCGCCACTGCTTGGTGGACTACCCGTAATTTAATATCAACCCCGGTGCTACAACCGGGGTTTATTATCATTTTTGACCTGGGTCCATTATGCTTTTTGTAGTAGTATATATAAAACTTTATTCTATTACGTTATCACATCAAGTATTGTATTAGTCTACATCATAATAAAATCATTTCGAATAAACATCACATAAAAGTTAACGTGTTAGGACATATCATGTGTTATATTAGGTTATACTATAATTAGACATGACTGAATACACATATTATCAAACGTATGTTAATGGGATATGTACTTTAGTGTCCTAATAGGTACCGAACATACACTATAGCAAATTACACTTTCTAAGTTTCTATGATGAGAGTATTAACAGCGACATATTTTATTTTGCAACAATATATCATTTTGCAACGACGTTATTTGGTTTGTGTTAAATTTAGGATTATATGTTTATCATTTGTTTAGTTAGTTGGTTTAGGTTAAAATGTAAGTTGCTTATGATTATTTATCATTTTTAGTTGGTTTATATTAAATTAAGATTATATGATTATTTAGTTGTCAATTTCATAGTTATATGTCATTTTTGCAAGAATCACTACAACAAATTTAGATTTGTCCATAATATTGTTTATATATATATAATTATATGATTTTAGTTTGAGATTGAGTTTAAATATTATTGTTTATTGTTTATTGTTTATTTTGGGTATAATTCTTATGTTTAATCTTTAGTATAATTGTTATAATATTTTAAGTTTGATTTATACGTACATAAGTAATTACAATGGGTTTGATGTTTGTTTATTTAATATAATTCTTAGGATATTATGAAATCAAGTCTTATTTGTGTGTGTATAGACACACACACAATTAAGTTTATTATATATCTAACATTTCAATCTTGTTCTACTTTTCTTCTTTAAATCATTTTACGATAATCATCATGAGCTTAGAATATCTATACCTGTCCGAAAATGATTTAGAAATTAATTTCGGATTGTTCCCATATTAAGATTGCTTTTTGAATATATTATCTCATTTAGAATATGAATTTGTATTACATTGATTGGTTGTTTAATAAAGATTTGGTTGTTATTTTCTTTTTTGCTTCTCCGGTATATGTTTGTCACTATGGATATACTTGGAAACTAAAAGGAAAATGCTGCCGAATTTTAAAAAAATGATCAATCGTCACTACAAGAATTATAGACATTAGCGGCGACACCAAAAGAAACGCGGGTTGTGTCGCCACTAATGCTCCTGTTGCCGCTAATTCTGTCGCCACTAAAGCCCTCGAAATATTAGGCCGCCAATCTCCTCCTTTTTCACCCCATGTGCCCTCTTTTCCAACATTTCTTCCCTCCACTTACCTCTTGCTTTCGAACATAGCAGCATGAACTAACACCTCAGAAGGATTTCACTCAACACTCATACGTGTATAGACTAATGTGTATATATGCACAAAAAATCCACTCGGTGCCAAGCATGTCAACAATATAAGCATAGGCTTGAAAGTAAATCACATCTCCATCACATGTAATGAAAACTCAGCACATAAAGGACTTATGGGATTTACGGTGGCTAAGGCTAAGGGTGTGGATAATATGGGAAAAAATGGGCAAAAACAAAATAAACGGAACCGATATGACAGAAGAGAAGACAGCCGAACATAACTAGAAATAACAAAACTATGTACAAAAAGAACCATGAATAACAAAAATAAAACTAACATCTAACTATATACAAAGCTGAAGCATCCCTTAAGTATACAACTGCTAAGAACCATTGTAAAGCTCAGGAATTTTATTATTTTTTTTTTTCTCTTTTTCTCTTTTTCTATATATTTTTTTCTTCTTCTTTTTTTAGACATCTCTTTTCTTTCTTATTCTCAATAAAATATCTCCGGATTCATTGATCGTCTTAGCTATCATGACCGATACTCAAAAACCACAGCTTTTACTAAACTAGAATCGGCGTGCATCGACCAAGAGAAACAAAAACTAAATGAAAAAGTATCGGGGGCCCCACAAAGCTAACATAAACTCAAACCCATAGGATATATGCATCAAGGCTCAATAGAAAGATAAGCAGCTAAAAGAACAATAAAAATAGATAAACTAACTGCTGCACTTCAAATCAGATCCCAAATAAAGGTAAAAGAAAGCAAAAAAGGCTATAAATGGCTCATATTGTGGCTGTCACCGAAATGAAAGGAAAAAGGCTCAAAAGGGGCTACTAGGGGAGAATAAATGGTGAAAGATGAACAAAAGAAAGCTAAATATGGGATATCCTAAAGATGCCTCTATATGTGTGCCAATTTTTCAAAAATTGTGATTTTGACATGTATTTAAATTCAAGTTCTACTTCTATTAGTCAACACAGACATAAACACACATCAAACGAAAATGAGCATAATAATGATGCTATACGGCTCAAATTCTCACACAATGAATGATAAGGGTAATATGTGTGCTAGTATCATGCTATTTCGGTTCAAAAATTCACAACATGCAATCAAAACGTCTCTCACTGTTCAAATAGCATCAAACTCACAATGTTAGACTCGCATGCAATCTAAACTAAACAATATTACTAAAGAGTCTAACGCGCATCAAAAAGAGAAAAAATTTGAAAATTGGCTAAAATTAGGATACACATGCATAAAATGCACTCAAGCAGGCTATAACTTTGGACAAACAGCTCAAAATGTCAATTTTATCATCCCACCCCACACTTAATATAGACAATGTCCTCACTGTCTAAAACATATGCATAAGTATGGGAATGAACAATAAACAAGAACAAAAAAACTCCCTTGAATAGACTAACGCGGCCAGGTGGATCTGGACAATGAAGCTGAACTGACTGCCAGCGAACATCTCTGCCATGGTCCGACCTTACGAAACTAATGAATCACAACACAATTAGATCAGGATGCCAACAGCAATAAACGATAATATAAATAAGATGTACAGACTAAACTCGCAAAAATAAAGTGCTGAAGTATAAATGTTTAAGTACATGACCAAAAGATAAGAAAATAATTTTTTTACTTTTTTTTTAAAAAGTCGTGATCATGACAAAAGTCGTGACCACGACTTGAGCAACAACAAAGTTTTTTTTTTCCTTTTGAAAAGTCGTGATCACGACAAAAATCGTGACCACGAGTTGAGTCATGACCACGAGGCAGCAGTTTTCAGAACTAAATAACAGCAGACTTGGACTTTAGTTTCAACTCAGGTTAGCCAAATGTCGTAACTTTTATTCTACGTAAACGACTCGAAAACTAACTTAAGTGCACACACCAATCGATTAGGCTCAACACAACACACATATAACATTTAAGGATCAAAACCACATGGATTTTACTAACACTTATTCGAAACTAAAGATGCAAACATGAAGGAAAGTTCCTAAATTAATCACGCTATGGATGGAAACTTAAACATCACAATGCACATCTCAATGTCATGCATAAGGATGTAAAAGCACTTATGCTAGAATGCAAACCATGGGACTAAAATGCAATGCAAGAAGTAAGCTAAAAATAAAATTTGGACAGATTGACTTTTTGAAAGTCAAACTGGAGCCAATAATTATTTAGGCTAAGCGATGAAAAACCATAAATATCGAAACTGAAAGTCATGTGACTCAACAACGATATAAATGCTAATTATTTAAGCAAAACATGAAGGCAAATTAACCAACGAAATGAATACAATTTAAACATAAAGTGGATTCACTTTGACTGAAAAAGTCAAACAGCAGGAACTAGAAATTATAACAAGCAAACATGCTTTTATACTAAGGCCACTAACATCAATCATGCAATCCTAAGATACATACTCAATGCACGGGCTACTTATTCAAGCATGCAACTATCAAAACTTAAAGTAACAACTCAACACATCAAGCAAAACAAACTAAACATAAAATGAAAACTTAACATGAAATGAAAGTATCAACGATTTGCCTCCCGAAAGCGCTTGTTTTTGGGGAGTCATTAGCTTGACTCGAATGCACTATCCTCATTATTTTCAAACAATTCCGAGAAATGGGGAAACATACCTTGATTATTTATCACAACAAACATATTAGCAACCTTACTTGTACGCTTCGCATTGTGCTTGAAACTATTGCATATTGAAGGTATTTCCCTACTCTTTGACGTTACCCATTCTTTTATCGGATCTTTTGGTTTCTTCTTCCGATACACTGCTCGTTCATTGAGTCTCCGTGCTTTTGCTCGTGTTGGGGAGGCTTGTGTGTGCTTATGGACCTGAATATCCGAGATAATTGGATTTTTGATGATTAGCTCCACGTCCTCTGCTAGTTGCGAATCAACCTCACCCATATCATCTTCACCTACCAACAATCGCTCCAAATTCTTTAAGTCATATTCTGGATTGAATTCCTCTTCGCAAACAACCATTGGGGACTTCAAAGCCAAATGCATAGCCTCTATGCCAAACTCAGACTTTAAAACGTCTATGGGACTCATCAATGCCAAAGGTGGGAATTGAGCTGTACTTCGTGGGCTTGGACATTGCTCCTCATCCATGGTGTTCTTTGGCATCTCATCCGTCTTAAACTTGATAGCAGGGTCAGTCATGGGAATGCAAGGGTCTGAAGAGCACGGGAGTTTTGGGTCATCATGTGGTTGCTCATAGGCTGTCGGGTAGAGAGGTGTCTCATTATAAACACACTCTTCATCTGAATCACTCAAGTCACTACTGAAAACGTGAATATTTTGTGCTTTATATGAATGCAATTCTCCTAACTCCTCAACTCCACTACTCTCATACTTTTCACATCCTGCATCCTCTCCTTCATCCTTAAGTTGCATATGACCAGACAACTCTTCCAATTTCTTGATCATGGATCTTTCCCAAATATCAAACTCAAGATTTCTTTCCTCTTGCGTGGCCATGAATTTCAGTAGCAACTCCTTCAAACCAGATGTGTTCTCAAATTGAGATTCCGGAGGGGTTTCATATGAAGGCTGGATGTATTGGCTTTGGTAATGATCAGGAGTGGGTTGGTATGATGGATAGCATTGGTATTCATTGTGATATTGGGTGGAAGGGTAATCACTTTGAGACTCATAGTATGGTTAAAAATTCTCAAAAGAAGATCCATTGTATATACCCCCATAAGACCACATATCTGGCTGCCCTATATCATATCTCGACCCTCCTTGACAATAAACCTCATCATAGCTCTCATTCCATATCTCATGACCATATCCATCCATATTCAACAGATTCCCCTACACAAAACAACACACAGACAAACAAAACAAAGCAGAATAGAAATAGTAAAAAGAAACAAAGCAAATAACTCTCCAAGGAAAGACTTCCTGAGAGACGATCGACTAAACTACCAACTAGAATCCTTTCTAAATATCTCTAGCCGTTACCCGTCAACGGCGCCATTTGATCTTTACGCGAATTTGGCTATAAAATCATAAGAATGAAGAAAGCCTAAGTTATACCAAATACCACTGGCAGTGTACCAGTCGTAAATAGTACAACTTGAAGCCGACCTTGGGAATTATCGAACTCAGGGAACGGCGAATAGAATCGAGATATCGATACTTAGATTGTCACTAATATCTAGCCATTTAGAAAAGATGAGGATGTAACTAACCCTAAATATTTAAACTATCTAGCCGATTACTAAAGGTTATAAGCTATAAGACTAAAACAATGAAATATCAGATATATTAAAAGCAACACTCACTTCAGATATATTAAAAGCTATAAGACTAAACTATCCAACTTTTTTAATCTTTTAAGGTCAATAGTTTGAAACTTTGATGTAAAACCGATTCATGGACATATTTTATTAATTTCAGAAAATCAAGTATGGAGTTCTCCAGTATTTCCCAATTTCTTAAAATCAACAGAAAATGTCTTTTACGATTAATTAAGTCAGCTAAATCTAGCTTTTAGAGATTAAAACTGTCTACACGTCAAACGCTCGGAAATAACTCTAAATATTCAATTTAGCCGCATAAACATTAATCAAGTCTAAGGAAATCAAAGAAAACTAATCCTATGATCACAATATTGCTAAGGATTAATTTGCATACAACGATTTCACAATTTATTAATTAGCCACTATCTCATAATCACAATAATGCTAGAAATAACAACCAACTAATAAATCACATAAATTTGACTAAGTTTATAAAAATCAGAATTTATAATCAATAATCATCATCACAATAATGCTAGAAAATTAACCATAATACTGATTTTACACATATTAATCGTATGAATAAAAAATACATCAATGAATCAAACAATTTTCAACCAAAACCATCAAAATACTCCACTAATCCATATAAAAACGTAACCCAAGCAAGTGTTTAACTAAACTACTCACTAATCATGCTAATAACAATAAAATAAACGAAATCTAAGCTAGATATTACCATTACAGAAAGTTTAAGGGAAAGAGTGTACCAAAATCGGATGAAAAACTCAAAATAAACCGCAACCGAATGCTTTAATCTACTCCAATAACCGAATGCTTTAGCTAATCTAACCCTAACTATGATACAAAATCAAAAATCCTACTTACACCTACTAATTGCACCTTAAAGTGTGTGAAAAGTTGGCTCCAATAAGACAAAATCGAAGGTTACCCTAATTTGGTCGCTGTTCTCTTTTTAATCAGATCTGATGTGTCGTGACCACGACAAAAGTCGTGGTCACGAGCCTGAGTCGTGGTCATGACAAAAGTCGTGGTCACGACGTGACTGGCTATGGCAAACTCATTCCAGCTTCAAGGGAGGTCGGCTAAATCCGAGAATTCAACGTTTTCGCTTCATTTTTCACCCTTTTGGCAACATGGCGGCTTCAAACCTACGAAATACAAATATGAAACAAATAAATACCATTTCCACGTATATCGAGGCTAAAACCGCCAAAATGTAAGACGAAATGATACGAAAAATATATACAAATGACATCATATCAGTGTGACATCGCTTTGGATTGAGATTCATTGAAAAAAGGTCTCGGCTTCCGAGAAGAATACTATGTACGAGCATCTACGGGTGAATTATTCTTTATGAATATTTCATATGTTTATTTGTAAGTGCTTGTTAATTAACTTTCTAACTTGATTTTTATTTTTAGCCATATTTTGATATTCAAGGGGTCATGGAAGACCCAAAACAATGCAGGTTGAGAGAAGGCCTTGAGCATATGCTTGCTACTCGTTACAGAGGCCGCAAAATAGATGCCAAGACATACTTTCTGAATGTAGGATGGTATGATGATACAGAGAGAGCAAGGGCTAGCCCTCACGAAGCTATGCCCGAAGAAAATTGAAATAAATGTGTGGACTTTTTCACGACAGACAAGCATAAAAATTGTTCTGAGCAAAATAAATCAAATCATGCAAAACAAGTCATCAAAAATGTGTAGTGACAAGCTCATATAGTAGCACATGCTACAAAAAAGTAAGTTACGATTGAGAATTATATATATATTCACTTGTAACAGCTTGATATAGACGATATGGGTCATATATATATATATATATATATATATATATATATATATATATATATATATATATATATATATATATATATATATATATATATATATATATATATATATATATATATGTAATTGATGATCATAGATAAATTTGAGACATATTCACTTGTAACGGCTTGATATAGATGATATATACATGTATGCATTATATATACTTGTATGAGTGAAAATTACATGTAGTTGGCTGATATGGGTCATCTATACTTATAATAGGTTGATATGAGACATATTCACTTGTAATTGATTGATACGGATGATATATACTTGTAAATGATGATAATAGGTTGTTATACATTAAATTCACTTATAATGAGTCAAAAGTACTTCTAATTGATTGACATGAGATACATACATACATACATACATACATACATATATATATACACAAACACACACACACACACACACACACACCTGTAATGATGATGCTTATATCATATAGATGTAATATAATTAGTTATAGGCTTTTAGAGTTGTTTAATTCTGATTCTAAATAGTTATAATTGTTTTGGTATAAAATGGTCATGCAACATAAGTTGTGCGTATTCAATTGTTCATGCCAGCGAAGGATCAGTTTGTGGCCCCGCAAGTTAAGTTCTTTTCATGACCTCAAAAATTATGTTTTGTGGTTGCAAATATGATGTATCAAGTATTTTATGACATCATTTACAACAACAATTTTTTGGTGGGGGAAATATGGAACGCTTGGTTCGGATCGGTGTTTGCTTAAGTTTGGATCTCACATCAATTAAGTTTTGAGAATTTTAAGTTTAATACATACAACATACGTATATCCTTGTTTGTTACCTGAATTGTTTCATGTATATAGTTGGTGCTTTCTTACTTTGGTATTTCGGTTACTTTAGTTTGTTATTTTAACTTATAAGTTTACTAATATAGATACTTATTTATTTTGAAGCAGGATAATGTAGATATTTTCTTAGAAACCCAAGGTTTAGAGCGGCACTATCAAATATGATACAATTTCGACTCAAAATGACATGGGAAACGAGAAGGCTCCAGATAACGACATATGGGGAACGAGAAGAATGAAGACGACGAAGATAATGACGAGTAGATAGTTAATTAGTTTAATATGTGTAACAAACAATTAAAATGAATATTTATGGATTTTGTAGTTGACGTGTGTTTTGTATATATAAATTTCTGCATGAATGTTTTCCACTATTAGCGGCGACATCAATAGCGGCGACATTTTGATCAATAGCGACAACACAACAACGGCGACATACCCGCTAAAGGCAATAATGACGACTTTTGTCGCCCTTAGTACCCTTTATTCTTGTATAATATACGTTCACATAATATACGTTCACATATGAGATCGATAAGATATTCAAAAAATGTTTTTTTATAAAAATTAAGTAGTTTGCAATGACAAGTCGTTGCAAAACACTTACAAAAATATATCAAATTTATATACATATTGTTGCTAAAACATGAATGTCGTCATAAATTGTCGTCGCAAAGCTTGCGAAAACACCTGTCGTCGTTTGATCATTTGAGACGATTAAGTGGCGACAGATGTAGTATGCCACGACTATTGTTGCAATGGGTTATATAGTGATGACATTTAAGGAATTAGCGACGACTTACGTCATCGCAAAAGAGTTGATTTCTTGTACTGATATTCAGTGGCGGACCCAGCCACTGAAGGGACCAGTTGCACCAATTTTTGTCACGTTCACGGTTCAAATTTTAAAATGATTATTTTAGTCGGGTCGGGTCAAAACAATGATATTTTAGTTAGGTCGTTTCTACTAACTTTTGAAGATGGATCGTCGTTACTACCACTTTCCGTTAACTTTCTTTTGAAAAATTTATCCATTAATCCTACAATTAACAAATTAACAATTAAAGAAACTAAAAACAGAAATGACAAATCACAATTAAACTTTAAACTCTAGATTACATACACTTTGAACTTTAAACCCAACCCTAGATTACAAATTAACAATTAAAAAAAAATAAAAATACAAAACAAATCACGAATCAATTTCAACTTTTAAATTTCAATTAGATATCACAAAAGTTAATAAATAAACACACTTTAAACTTTCAATCAAAGAAATTAAAAAGTAAAAAACATAATATTCGTTCAACACAAATCGTAAATTCACAATTAAACACTAATCTCAAGTAATGAGAATCAAACATTCAAATAATAGTGTAGTACTACAATACATAAAGATCAAAGATTAGAAAAAAGAAACGGGCTTTTAAAGTAAAATTATTATTGGGTTTGAAATTGTGTTAAAACTAATATTGGATTTAAAAAGAATATTGGGTTAATGGGTTTAAAACTTAGTGTTGGATTTATTGAGTTTTAATTTTTGAAATATGATTGGATGTTATTGATTTATTGTATCAATTAATTATTAGTTGTTTAGGCAATCAATTTTTTTTGAGGTATTAAATTCTTTTAATAAAGTTGCACACATAATTTATTATTATTTTTGCTATAAGTTGCACACATAAAAATTCACCGGTTGCACATATAAACTTTTTAAAAATTTCCACTACAAAACAATGTTATTTGGGAGGGGACCCGTTGCACGGGCTACCCCCTTCTAATCACATAGGTCTGCCTATGCTGATATTAGTGCTAAAAATAAGAAATATTCCCGTTAAAAATATTTTGGATCATACTTAAAACAGTCTTACAAAATGTGTGCTAAAAATCTCATACTCGTGATTTGATTTTACATTGTGTCAATTTTGAATCACTGTTTGATTATATTTTTTGGAAAAAAAAAATAAAAAGTCAACCCCATTGATGAGTTTTTTTTTTCTTCCTATTTTCGTGATTTTATAAGGTTTTAGAGTTTTCTTTCTAACTTTTTAAATCCCTAGAATTTTTTATTTTTATCAAAACTATATGTTTTTTATTTTTTGTAACTTATACCTCTTAAACAATTAAAACAATTAATTTATTGGATGATTTAATATTGAAAAAACTAATTTTTTTTTAAAAATTATTAAGTCAACAATATTTTTTTCAACTGTTTAAGTCCATATATATATATATATATATATATATATATATATATATATATATATATATATATATATATATATATATATATATATATATATATATATATATATATATTGAGGTTCTATGGGGCACTACCATGCATTGTGAACTGGGGGAACCAAAAATGCACAATATATTGAATAAGGATGTAATAAGGGCATAATTGGAAGTTTGAATAGTTATTTAGTTAGATTAAGATATTTAAAATATTCTATATTCAAATAACCGGATATATATTATGGTAATTGCTAAAATTGTGGAGTTTTTAGTTAGGATAGATTGCATTTGTTTTGACTTTCTATCCATGCATGTCTTCATACAGTTTTCATCTCCACACATGTAGCTAGACATTCGATTGAAATTGAATTTATATGCATATCTTCAATGCATAAACATTATTGAAATTGAATTTATATGCATACTGAAATTACCTTAATATGCATATTGAAATTTCTTTAACATATGAGACATTGAGTTTTAGTCAAACCACCCTACTTTTCTAAATATGTAAAAATATTATATAAAATCTAGCATCAACAAAACGTACACACTAAATATGCATAATCAAATTTAACATTAATATAATGCACTAACTCATTACCAGTCCATAAATTACAAACATTATCAGTCCTCATATGCATTAACAAAAAAAGATGAACATCATTATGCACTAACTCATTACCAGTCCATACATTACAAACATTATCAGTCCGAAATCTTACACATACCATACATGCATTATGCATCCCCAACTAAAATTTTCTAAAAACCCGTTAGATAAAACCTTCACAAATATGCATTTGTGAACTACAATCAATCTGCGGCCGCTAAGTCTTAAAGTCGACGCATAATGCATTTCAAAAGAGATGCAACTCAAACCTTTATAAATACATACTTCGATTATGAACTAAACACACCCTACCGATTGAACCCAAAACTAACTAGGGCATAAAAAACCCCCAAATACGAAATACGCACTTCAATTATGAACTAAACACCGCAATGAACACGAAATATGCAACAATGCACTTCCATTTAACAAAAAAAAAAATCGAAGTTGCAACGGCAAAAAAAAAAAAACCGGTTGTTCGCATGTGAATGTTTGTTTTCCCCCTATTTTTTTTGAAAACCCTTGAACCGTACGCATTGTATCTATGTACTTGAAGAACAAAGCTTAATCCATTTGAGTATGCATGAACGATTTTCAGGATAAAGATGGAGGGAGGATGGTGAATTTTAGCTAAATGAACCTTCTTCCAATTTTGCCCCTCCGCTCGTGATATGTTGTGCACCGGTGCAACAAAGTTCAAACTAATTACCCTTTTGCCACTAAAATCTGATCCATTGAAATTATAGATCTAACGGTGCATAGAGGTACTCAAGTTGCACAATGCATACAGGTTCCCCATAGAACCTGACCCTATATATATATATATATATATATATATATATATATATATATATATATATATATATATATATATATATATATATATATATATATATATATATATGTATGTAGTGTACCGATTAATGATCTAAAGAAATCACATATAAACAATTGAAAAAGAAGTCCAAGAACCTAATCGGCTAATCCCGAAGATGGAAAATAAAATTAATATTAATCCATTTTGGAATCCACCGTCATAATTTTTAATCAATGTATAGTTTTTTCGTAGTTGTGTTTCAATTTAATTAATCAATAATATTGATTCATTAATGTTATCGGTAATTAGTATTTTGATTCAAGCTTTTGTATTGGTATTTAATTGGTAGATGTCTAACACTCACACCTTGTACGTATTGCATTATTCATTCATATTTTGAGATATATATATTTTTCAAATACAAAAGTTCCTTACTTTTATTTGAATTATGAAAAAAATCGATTTTTTCTTAACTATGCTGCTCCCAACTACGCAACAAATTAAAGTTTTTATGGCTCAAGTTCTTGCCATTTTTTGAAATTACTTCTTGATGTACACAATTGCCATTCATGTAATACAAAATGCCTAAAGTTATCAAAAACAACCAACAATAATAATCTACATACGCACATTGTCTCCATCAACAATCACTTGAGCAACCAACAAATATGTAATTATTAGTAATTATAGTCTCAAAAGCACATAAAGTACATTTCAATGTAGTTGCAAACAGTGAGCCATTTGGATCATCAAACCACTAAACAACAATATTAAGATTTGACTCTCTAATGCTACAATGCGAATTGGAAAATTGGCAAAGTCACTTCTCAAATTTTCGTAAAGAGTCTATGGCTTTTCTCCTGCCATGCCATGCTTTCCAGTAAGAAACATCAACATTCAAACTATTTTTAATATCTTCTTGAATATTCTTTATCGGATAGTTTATATCTTTTTGGATTGAGCACATGATATAAGTTGCAATAGTTTTGGAGTTCAAATTCCTGATTTTGTTGGCAATGCTTGGTTTAAAGCAGCTGTGTGCATCCACCCAACGTGTAACTTCCCACATATCATGATCTTTCTTCTTGACTGCTCGAACATACCATTTGCAATGTGGTACACAGTGATTAGTATTAGAGCTTCCAGTATTGCATTTTGCTATCCATTTGGTGCTCTTACTTTCAACAACTTTAAACTCTCTATTGTGATCAATTGACCAAAGTGTTACCGCCTTTTGTACGTGTGACTTGCTTGCAAATAACATCCCTAACCGTATTTGGTTTAGTGATTCCCTCCAAATATCATCCATATGAATATCGTCTTCGAATGCTATTTTGTTATCTTGTATGTCTCCAACATTCTTAATATGGTTCATTGCACCTAGGGTATATGGGTCAGGACTATTGGTATTATGTAGATCTAAAATTTCACTCATACAAAATTCAGAGTCGTCACTAACCTCAAATTTATCATCCCCGAGCAACGGAAATGTTTCTTTTGGATGGTCACCGGTAAAATCCGTAGATGGACTCCCTATCAAAATACCAGGTTTTGTTGCGTATATGTTGTTTGGGAAATCACCATGTGATTCATCAAGTTTAGCAAATCCATATAAATGTTCCATAAATGAATCAGAAACAACAGAATTATGACATCCCACATTATTCGTATTTTCGGGTGACATTATTTGCTCATGTCTAAGTATCTCAAATTGAACATGAACTTGACCACAAAAATTTGCATCTCTCTCGGCCAAATAATACATCGTGTCTAAACTTTCATCACTTATGATTAGTATTGTATTAGTTATCCCTTGAAACTCGTAACACAACCAGATACTCAACTTATTTGATGTTTTCTGAACTCCAACATGTGAATAAACCAAAGAAACGAATTCTTCATATCCCATTTTACGTCTAACCACAATTGACGTTGTGAAAGTTGGTTGCATGCCTTTGACAAACCCATTATGATATTCAATATAATTATTTTCCCAATATAAATTTATCATAAACGGACGATCTAGAGTCATGATGTGGTATCAAGAAGTGTAACTGCAAAAGAAATAATTAACAACCAACAAAATTCATTATGTAAATCAAGTGAAGATTTTAAATGTTGATGAATACTACAATTTCATAATGTCAAGTTGCACTTATTATTTTCATTCGTACACAAAATAATATAAGTTTATAAAATATGTATTTTGGTTTGGCAAGTGATTTATAATACTAAATTTTCATCAATTTAACACTTATTTTAAAATAATATTAGAAAAATACATTTACTAATTTAAGCTTTTTGATAAACTTCCAAAATATATTACACATACTTATTATACCTTGTCAGGAAAAAAACTATTTTAACATTCGTCAATTAACATTTGTTATAGTTTGAAACAAATTGAAGAGTAAATGACAAAATGTATACCTTTCGTATGTACATTAGAGACTTTTACTTGAATAATGGGCAGTCGTAGCCGATTACGCTTGTTTGATGATAGCAATTGTAAAGTTTTGGAAGAAAAGAAGGCTAGCTCACGGCTCGATCACCAAAGGAATGTGAAATGTGAAAATTGTTGTGTTTGATATATTACATCTATTTAGAAAGAATGAAGGTATGGTCAATCATATATAAGGCCAAGTCTGTATAGTAAAATTCCAAGTTTTCAACTACGTACTGTACGTGCGTGCAAATTCCAAGTTTTCAACTACTCATTTATTATTGGAATAATTATGTAAAATGAAAACATGCATTCTTAATGTTGATTAATTATATATTAGGAGGGAGGTTTCATTAAGAACTTTTGTGCATCGAGGCACAAAAGAACCTCTACTGGCCCTTGGATGAAAAAATGTGTGGGTTAGATCAAATGGCAAAAGGGTAATTAAATAGAAAGTTTTATGCATCAAGTGCACATAATGAAATTTGCAGAGGGGTAAAACAGGAATTATGCAATCATTATTTAATTATTACACTTCCAAAATTAACAAAAATAATACAAATTCAAAATACATCAAAAATACATGCATATCGTTCATCTCTTCATGCATATCGTTCATCTCTTCCAAAAATAAATCATGCATATCGTTCATCTCTTCCAAAATCAAAATACATCAAAATACAAACATGGATCATTCATACAAACATAAATCATGCATATCGTTCATCTCTTCCAAAATCATGCATATCGTTCATCTCTTCCAAAATCAAGAGAGAGCTAAGAGAGAGGAGAGAGAGGGAGAGGGAGAGAGAGATATATATATATATATAGAGGGAAAGAGGGAGTGGTTTTGGGAAAGAAGTTAATGGTGATTTTCATACCAAATTTAGCTATTAATTATCTTAAAAACATTTAAATTCAAAAATAATTTTCATACATTTAATATATCCCCTAAATGCCCTTTGTGCACCCTTGGTAGATAGTCCGATGCACAAAAGTTCTCAATGGTGCCTCGATGCACAAAAGTTCTCAATCGAACCTCAATCTATATATTAGATAGTGAGCTAAAATTCTTCCCATAAAATGGTTACATGTTTTTAAAAATTGATAAATTTGGCCAGTTTCAATTAAAAAAGTGTATATCACTAAAATGATCTAATCACTAAATTGATAAATTCGGCCATTTAAAAAAATTTTAATTAAAGGTTTAAGAGATTACTTTTTGAAAAAAAAATTTGAAGTACAATTTCTTTTTATACATACAAGTTTAATGAATTATATAAAATAAAATTCCATAAACAAATTACTTTCTTTTCAATTATATTTAACATGTATTCAAAACGTTTTTGCTTTGCTAGTAAATGTTTTTAAACAAATGTTTTTGCTTTTAAACACTATAAACACATTAACTTTTATTCAAACACATTTTTTTAATCAATTATCTATTTAATATGCATAGTAAATGCTTTTAAAAAAACTATAAATTTCCTTTAGTTAATTTCACCATTAGAAACTTTTCGATTATTAAACTTCTATTAAAGGAAATTTTATTTGTTGGAAATTGAGATTTCATCTTTTTAAGCTCCAATTTCACATGAAATAGTTTAAAAAACAGTAACTTTTCATTGAAGAAAATTAGTTTCTTAATATTTAAATAATTATAAACCATAATTTTTAATTAACATAATTAAATATTATTTTATGTCATTTAACATTACAAACTAATTACAGCTGCTTGTACCAAATTTATTACTAAACTTTATAAAGAAAAATCATTTCAGTTATATGTCACTACAAGAATTAGTGGCAATAGTCGCCTCTATTGCCCTCAAATCTTGTAGTGTGTCATCCTCTGAAGTCATCATATAGTCTGTTTTCTTACTCTTTTTCTTAACTTAACACATGAGTGTAATCGATAACATATTGAATATAAATAAACAAATTTTGTTTTTTATTTATTTTCTAATTCATTCCCTTCGATTAATTAATTCAAATTTTCAATACTATATTATAAAACATATTAGGTCTCTAATAGAGGTTCTTAAAAATCATAGTTTCTAACTAGAAACTTTAATCTAAAGCATAATGTACAAATTAATAACTATTGCATGCATCATTGGATGATGATTATTCAATATATTTATATAATATTATAATTTATTATTTTTATTACTCAATTACTATAATAATTCACATCAATCACTTTTGAAATATATATATATATATATATATATATATATATATATATATATATATATATATATATATATAGAATATGGTTCGAGAGAGTACCACCCAAATGCAGCGCACCAGAAGGTACCACCTTTAAAAAAAAATTTAAAATTTTTTTTTCATAAATATGTTTTAATTAACATTATGAAGATTGTATGTAAATTTCACATACATTCACATCTCCTAGCTCCTAAAAAATGATGTGAACACACACTTACATAATTTTGAAGACATGTGAACATGCATTTATGTGATGTGTGTTTTCATGCACTTAGAGTGTTCGGATTTGCGTCAAATTCACATATGATCTGTGTAATGTTAATTAGAACATGTTCATGAAAAAAAAATTCAAAAAAATTACTTTTAAGGGTGGTACCTTCTGGTGCGCTGCAACAGAGGTGGTACTCACTTGAACCTAAATCTAAATCTATATATATATATATATATATATATATATATATATATATATATATATATATATATATATATATATATATATATATATATATATATATATATATATATACGAATTTGGTTCCACAGCGTACCTTCTGAAATCTTGTGTACCGCGCGCACCATTCACCAACCACCGGATTAAAAATAAAGCGTGAGGGGCACGATCGAGTTTCCTATACAACGCGATTTCAGCTTCATAAAGGTAATGGTTGTACATTCATGGAGGAATCGATTTTTTGTATGCACGATCGACTTTCCTATACGAAATCGACTTTCCTATACGAAATCCTCTGAAATCTCTCAATTAAATACAACCAAACGGGGAGGAATCAATTGTACATTCATGATCGATTGATATTGAGGGGCAATCTGTACCTGTTGATGCTGAAAACACAAACCCTAATGGCGAAGATGAAGAAAAACACACTAAGTTCACTTATACAATCAACTATGTCCAGCATATAGGTAATGTTAAATGACCATTCACATTGATTTCCTTGTTTTTTTGTATGAAATATCGATAAAACACATTTAACATTGATGGTATGTAAAAGATGAAGTCTAACATTACTGTTCTCGTCATTCATCAAATGTGAATGGACATTTAGCTAATGTGAATGGTCATTCACATTAGATGAATGACCATTCACATAAACTAGTTGACAATCAACAGGACTAATGTAAGGTGCTGATATTGTACAACCAATGTGAATGGTAAATTTGCTAATGTGAATGGCCATTCACATTGTTTAAATGACCATTCACATTGGTTGATGTTATTACTGTTTGATACATTTGAGAATTTGAGCGTTACATGAATGACCATTGTTACTGTTTTTTTTATGTTGTTACTGTTTGTTACTAGTTGACAATGCACAGGATACATGTCAGGTGCTGATATTATTTTACAAATGTTAATTAAAAATTTGCTAATGTGAATGGCCATTCACATTGCTTAAATGACCATTCACATTGGTTGATGTTCTTAGTTTTTGATATTTGGTTTACGTTACTAGTTTAAATAATGTTTTTGATGTTGTTACTGTTTCATACATTTGAGAATTTGAACATTAGATGAATGAATATTGTTACTGTTTTTTTTTATGTTGTTACTATTTGTTATTGTTTCATCATTCAACAAATGTGAATGGTCATTCAACTAATGTGAATGGCCATTCAAATACATTATTTGACCATTCACATGAGTCATTTCAAATATAATCCTTCTATTATTCAAATTCATTGTTCTTTTCATATAGATGAAGAGGAAAAAGCATTTTTAATTCAAACGACACCAGGGGGACATATGTATTGGATTCCAGTTTTATCCGAAGACGTCAAGCCAAGAGAAAAAAATGATTTTCAATACTTTGGATGAAGGGGTAAATTTTTATAAAACATATGCACGTTTGGCTGGATTCGATACACGTTTATCAACTCTAAAAAGAGGGGTTAAAGGTGAAGAGAGAATGAGGGCAGTAGTATGTAACAAAGAAGGAATATCTGAAAAATCAAAACACAGCAGCTTAGAAGGAAAGAAGCAACAACAGCGTGTAGTACCTTCAGCTAAAAGTGATTGCAAAGCACAGATACGATTCCGTATAACAAATGAAGGGAAGTTTGAGGTTTACAAATTTAAAGAGCCCCATAATCACTGTCTTGTGTCATCCAAAGATGCATATCTCATGCGATCATCAAGGAAGCTAAACTTTGAACAACAAATAATGATTCAAAAGGCATCCAACACAAATATTGGTGCTGTAAACATCCACAAGCTATGCAAAGAGCTATCTGGAGGATACCCTTGTGTTGGGGCAACTAGGACAGATTTCAAGAATTTTAAAAGAGACTTAAACTGCTATGTTGGAGGTAGTGATGCACAAATGATTGTTGAAAAGTATACAAAGAAATCAGAAAATGTTAAAGACTTTCATTTTCACCACTCAATAAAAGATGGTGGATTCCTCAATGCAATATTTTGGGCAGATGAAGTAGAAGTGGCAAACTATGTTGCTTTTGGTGAAATAGTGTCTTTTGATGCAACATACAACACAAACAAGTAAGAATATGATTAAAATGTTGACTGTTAATATAAATTAGAACTGAACACATAGAGTACACTGATATAATGACTGAAACTTCATGTCAAATAATGCTCAAATATTGTATGTGAATGGATAAATATGTAACTGATCATTCACCATTCACATTAGATGAATGAAGAATAAAAATGTGTATAATATCAGCAATTTCACCATTCACATTAATTGTATAATATCAGCACCTGACATATATCCTGTGAACTGTCCATGTAGATTATGTGAATGGTCATTCAGCTAATGTGGATGGCCATTCACATTAGTTAAATGACCATTCACATTGATTGTATATTGATATAAAGCCATTCTCAGAATGTGAATTTCAGTAACGTATATGATACTTAATGTGAATGCTTAAATATGAATTGTGAATAAATATTTTCAGGCATGATATGGTTCTTGTCCCATTCACCGATATTAACAATCATAAAAAGTGTGTTTCATTTGGCACTGGGCTGCTAAGTAAGGAGGATATAGAATCATACAAATGGCTACTCAATGCATTTATATGCGTACATAGACGAGAGCCGAATATTGTTGTAACAGACCAAGACCCATCAATGAAAAAGGCAGTGAAATTAGTTTTGAGAAAGGCTGTCCACCGTTTCTGAATGTGGCATATAATGGATAAGCTTGCAATGAAGGTATTTATAAAAAAATTCACATTCACATGTTTTGCTGCTTGATCATTAGCTTAATATGATGCTAACATGTTTTCTTGAAAAAAGGTACCAACATTATGCACAAAAGATTCACCTTTCTCAAAGCGATTGATGGACGTTGTCTGGAACCAAAATATTGATGTAGATGAATTCGAGGTTGAATGGAACAAGATAATGGTCGAATTTGAGCTTCAGAATCATAAATGGTTCAATGATCTTTATGACATTAGAGATGAGTGGATACCTGCGTTTTTCGAGACATTCTAATGTCGGGATTGATGAGAACAACGTCTTTATCGGAGGGACAAAACAACTTCTTCAACCATTACTTGAAAAGCACCTCCAATTTGGTTGACTTTTTTAGTCGGTTCGATAGCGCATTGGACTCCCAAAGAAACATGCAAAGGACATTGAATTACGAATCGAGAACAAAGAGGTTGGATTTGAATACGGGCTGAACATGGAAAAAAAGGCATCAGAAATGTTCACGTTCAAGATCTTTGATACAATCCAAGAAGAAATCATAAAGAGTTCATTCGGTGTGCTGCCAATTTCATTTGACAACGACGAAGAGACTAAGACATATACACTGAAAGAGGTTGGAAATGACATACGAGTTAAAAAAGCAGTACATATAAGCTTCATGACCCAGAAATTAATATGAAAATGGTCAAATAGTGTATGTGACATGTATAATGATATTATTTCTGAAATGAGACATTATATATATGTTCATGTTATGTTTTATGAGACATGTAAATGATATTAATTCTGAAATGACTCATGTGGATGGTCATTCATCTAATGTGAATGGCCATTCACATTATCTGAATGACCATTCACATTGGTTGAAATGTGAAAAAAGTATGTTTGTTCATTGTATCCTGATGTTAGCGACCATATTAATCATCTACAGGTAATTTTCGATGAGAAAGATGTAAATATAACTTGTAGCTGCATGCATTTCGAAAGGTTCGGCATCCTATGTCGTCATATATTTTATGTCTTCAGGATTCATGATGTGGATGACATACCTGAAAAGTACATACCACTACGATGGACAAAGAATGTATTCACAATCAGCCTTGCAAATTTACAACATACAACACCACAAGCATAAAAAAAGTCAACAAACTTTGAGGCAAACGTTCGTGATATGTATGGGGATCTTGCATATTGTATACAACTGTTACTAGGTGATGAGGAGGCTATTGAAAATGCAAAAAAGAGACATCACGAGTTGATAATGGAATTAACTGCGGGTCGTGATAAACGGGTATGCAAAAAGAAAGATGTCGTAGAGCAATTGATGGGTGTCCCTCAACCAAATGAGATTACAATACTTCCACCGCAAGGAATAAGAAACAAAGGATGTGGAACCTCAAAAAGGTTGACAAGCGATCGAGAGAATGCAATAACAAAAAGTGCAAGAGCTCCAAAAAGTTCAAGATATGTAATGAGCTATCAAACCATGATTCAAGGAATTGTCCAAAGAAAGATGCACAGTAAAAGAAAATAGAAAATATATAGACAGTGAGTAGTGCGATACATGAAATGAATAGTGATTAATGACTTGTTATTCATTTACATAGTTATTTTACAATACAAAAAGTACGATACCTATATTCTTAGTGATATAAAATGTATATGTAATTAATATGTGCTCATGTGAATGGTCCAATACATCATGTGAATGGTCATAAGACTAATATTATACAACTTCACAAAATGGCTTTATATCATTGTTGGTTTATGTGAATGGACATTTAGCTAATGTGAATGGCCATTCACATTAGCTAGTTGACAATGCATTTTTTACATGTCAGGTGCGGATATTATACAACCAATGTGAATGGTAAAATTGCTAATGTGAATGGCCATTCACATGGTTAAATGACCATTCACATTGATTGATGTTATTAATTTTTAATATGTCGTTTATGTTACTAGTTTAAATAATGTTTTTGATGTTGTTAGTGTTTTATACAATTGATCATTAGATATTTATAATGGAACTTAATGTTTTCATTATTCAAGTAATGTGAATGGACATCCTACTATAAAGCATATCAATAACTATGAAACATACAAACAATTATGGTTAATCAAGTTGCATAAACTGTTGCATATATACATATTGTATTTAAAAATAGCTAACAAACAACTATGGTTAATCAGTTAACCCATTTGTACATGTTCAAAACCAGAAATAAACTATTCTGCAGTCTGAATCAATTATCTTATCAACAAAAACATTCTTGAAATCATTTGTTCATACGTTCAACCTTGTTTTTGGCAGCTGACTTTAACAACCTCATCCTCTCACTCTTAGGTCTCTTTTGCCATTCAATGGCTTCGTTATGCATGTCCTCAGCATGCATGTTGATGTCATGAAGAAAAATTTTTGAAAGATACCGGCGACGAAGATGGTCTAGTTGTGGCTTCTGTAACTTCATTTGTCGTTTGAAGCCACATAGCCAAGTAGGGTCTCCCATATATGTTTCCAGATGCCTCATTGTAAATATGCAACAATCCACTGCATTCAAACATGACCTCCATACCATCTCTAGCCTAAAAGGATCAATCATTTCGATCCTATCGGCTGAAGGGTGACAAACCTCACGCAAGTATTGAACAAACATTGCTTGCTGCAAAAACAAATTGTTGATAATATCAACATATATCTACAATAATCTTACATTATAAGGATATTATTTCTGAAATAACTAATGTGAATGGTCAAATAGCTAATGTGAATGGCCATTCACATTAGTTAAATGATCATTCACATTAGTTGAATCATATCAGCACGTCTACAATTAGTATCAGCATATTAATACAATAATCTTTAATGTATAATGATTATGCCATTCACATGTCTACAATTATTTCTGAAATGAGTCATGTGAATGGTCAAATAATGTATGTGAATGGCCATTCACATTAGTTTAATGATCATTCACATTAGTTGAATGATAAAAACAGTAAGTGCAGTTATAAAATGATCATTTGTGACATACTGTATCTATTATGTTACTGATGATACTTACAATTTCACCAGGAACAAGACCATACTTGTTTCAAACGGAACGTCCGTTGATTGATTGTCAATCACTTCAACGGCTGGATGCCTCAAATCAAAACAAATACACCACATGTGTGAGTGTATGTTTATTGAGAAAAACACCTACAAAAGCACAAAATAAAAAACCATGAAATATTTCAATAGTGACGTCCAATTATTCATTAAATAATGACAAAATAACATCCTTACAAGATCAACATTCTTTAAATCCTTCACATCTGGCTGATCAATAAAGGACTGCATCAAACAGCTACGAAAATGTACATAACGAGCCGCTCGATCAGGTATAAGAGAAAGATCGTATGAATAAGCCTAAAACACCACAACAAAAATGAAAATAAATTTAACACGAACATGTAATAAAAGTAATACAAATTGAAAAATAACAAAACATAATCAGTTCATAATTGTAATCTCAGTTCCTAATTGTAATATTTAACTAACCAATGATCCAGCATGCACAAAAAACTGGCTTCGAGATGATGCATTCCTAAATTTTTCTTGATAATTTAGTATAGATATCCAACAATCCAATACGTGAATTGATGCATATTCACCATGAATCATCGTCTCGAAAACACAGTGAATCCCAAACAACGATCCATTGTTCCAAATAACGTCACTGCAAATAATAATAATAAGCACTTGTGAATGATGATCAATAAGTTGTGACCGATGAATATAAACATATAAAACCTGAAATAATAAATAATTAAAACTGAATAAAAACTAAAGGAACTCACTTTAAATCTCTAGTAAAAGAAAAAATGTTGTCCACAAGAGCTTCTTCCAAAGTAGTCAACTTGTTATCCATCTCTACAACACGGTTCATAAAAGGTGACTTCAAAGCATCAGAAACCTTCTTCATCCTTTTAACATTCTCATCATGAATCGTCGGCTCAACAGCCAAACATTTGCCTTTCAAGTCAGCAGGTTGGGCCTCAATTTTTTCATCAACACTTGTTTCCATAACATTAAGCTGAATATTTTCTGATTCAGTCGTCTAAACCCTGGAATAAAACATCATTATTGTGCGCAAATTATCAGAAATTGAATGTTTTATATAAATTTGCAGTGACCTAAAATCCCAGTCTACAAGCAATAATTCACAACTATGAATCTGAAATGTATCATGTGAATGATCATTTAACCAATGTGAATGACCATTCACATTAGATGAATGACCATTCACATTAGACAAATAATGTTTTCTAATTATACAATATGTCAATTCATCATTAAAAGGAAGTTTGTAGTATTTTACAAACTTAATTATCATCATTGACAGGAAGTCTGACTCACATACCCTGATCAGCTCAGATGGTGTTTCCTGAACAGATTCATCGTCTTTACTCTGAGTAGCACAGCTTCTGAAATCCTGTGTATCCTGTGTACAACACTTGTTTCCATAACATTCACATTTTCTAAATCTGATTCAGTCGTCTACAACATGTCTGAAAACATGATTATTGTACGCACATTATCAAAAATTGAATGTTTTATATAAGTTCTGCAAGTCACCTAAAAACTTAGTCTATGATCATTCACAAGCAATGATTCATAACTATGAATTTGAAATGTATCATGTGTATGGTCATTTAACCAATGTGAATGACCATTCACATTAGTCAAATAATGTTTTCTAATTATACAATATGTCAATTCATCATTAAAAGGAAGTTTATAGTATTTTACAAACTTAATTATCATCATTGACAGGATGTCTGACTTACATACCCTGATCAGCTCAGATGGTGTTTCCTGAACAAATTCATCATCTTTACTCTGAGTTGCAAAAACACCAACAGTTGGTTCACCTACCAATACATTAAAATTCAGATATAAATATTATTCAAATGCTATAACAAACCATAACATAAGTAATAAACAAAATACCTTCATTTACAGGAGATTTCTTAATCATCTCCTCATCATTCACATGATCATCACCTTATTATAAAAACAAATACATCATAATTTAACATGAATTACATGAATCAGGTTAAATAATTTTATAAAACATTAACTATGTACCAAGAACATCTCTCAAATCTGAAACAACACGCATCACATCATCTTGACTTTGAACGTCTTTTTCTTGAACATCTTTTTCTTGATCTATAAAAATTTTAAAAATAAAAATGTAAGGATATATAAAACAAAATTAATGTGGTTTTATATTAAATAATTTTTTAAAACATTAAATGAGTACCAAAAACATGTTCCTTAGGATAAAACAAGGTATCCCAACGCTTCTTGACATTTAGCACCCTCTCGTCAGAAGGGTACTCGCATAACATGCTCATCATACGCGTCTCCAAAATCGACTTTGTATCTTTAACCTTATCAAGATATCTTGAAATCTTGTCCACTTCATCCTATAACATCATTATTCACATACTAAACATAAGCATTATTATATGATGAAATCAAAAAATTAATATTTTCATTATTTGGCAGTATGTGAATGATTATTCACATTACCCTTTTCACCATTCACATAAACTACATGACAATTCACAAAATATTTGTCAGTTACTACTTTAGTACAGTTATGTGAGTGGTCATTCTGCTAATGTGAATGGGGATATAACTAGTGTGAATGGTAAATGGTCTGTAATGTGAATGGCCATTCACATACAATATTTTGACCATTCACATTATATTGTTTAGTTTTTTATGTTGTGTTAATGTTGTATGAGAGGTGTACCTCAATTTTCTGAGTTTGTTCAAAGTTCTGGCTTAGACATCCTTGGGAGTGACGGTTTTGCGTCAACTCGGGATTAAGTTGTTCGTACACAATCCTGTCAGCTTCTTGAGTTGACAACCAAGGCTCTTGCATCTCCAAAATACTAAAATCACCGTTGTTTAATTCAAAAATCTCACGTTGACGTAGTTCGTATGAATTCCACGTCGTTATGGCCGGTCGTGTACGAATCATTGGTGGAATTTCACATGAAACAACATCAATATACAATAACTGCATAAAATATAAAAAAAATCAGAATCATATTATACAATCTGTAAATAATTGTGTAAAATATACTAATGAAAAAAAGGACCTATAAAAAATGAACTTTTATTCGAGGGATCCCAATCATTCTTGCAAGTGCTAACAGCATCAACAACAAAACCACACCAATCAAAATCTTTCACAACACAATCGTCTGTAATCGACGGCAGAAACCTCTGATTAACAGTCCCATACTTTGTACCCCCGACCATTGTCGACACAACCAAGACAAGAAAATCAATCCTAAATATAAAACTATCCTTCTTAAGCTCTTGAATCTTCTCAGACACACTGCTCAGATGAATACTGCCACCAGGGAGATTAATATGCTGCTTCCAACGTTTGGACACACTATCATTGTAAACCCTTTTTTGTTCATTAACCAATGGGATAGAACCCAAAGGAAAACCAAGAATATCATGAACCACTTCACGGGATATTGGGATTTCCCCGTTCGATGTACGAATACAAAGAGCATCCGTATCTAAATTATTAACAACCCAGAATGCAACACCAATGGGACAGAAATCTCATCAATACGCAGCAAAAGCAAACTTGCAAACCCCATCTCCTTGATGGCATCCTTTTGAACATCTTCCAGAGATTTAATTGCTAAAACAGTGGTTTGGGAGATGTCCTTGTACGTAAGGATGGAGGTTTAATCTCGGTACCTGTCCACCTCCGTTTCTTTTGAACTCGCTCTTCAGCAAAACCTCGATCACTCATTTCTGAAGTTTCAGATTCAGCCAATGAATGATCACCAGCCTCCAACAAAATCATCTTTTACAAACTTAGACAAACCAAAATCATCTTTCATTATATCAGAATAACAATTGATACAATATAAAATGAAAAAAAAAAATAACAACTAGTGTGAATGATAAATCTTGTAATCAACTAAATGTGTTTTTTACTTTCAGATTGATGTGAAACATCATCATTTGAATGGTCATCTCTCATAGCTCCTGAAAGAAATGTAACAAATATCATCTTCGTATAAAACATGTAAATAATGAAATGTATCATCTGAAAGGTCATAAATGTATAATGTGAATGGTCATTTAACCAATGTGAATGACCATTCACATTAGTCATTTTACCATTCACATGATGCATTTAAATTCATATAAATTGTGCATGACCATTCAACTAATGTGAATGACCATTCTCACATAACTCATTTCAGAAATAATACTGTTATATATTTCAACTAATGTATATATATATATAATTTTATCATATTTCATATTTTAAACCTTTGTACTAGATTAAGATTTCATAAATTTTCTATGGTTCTACTTCGAGACAATTACGCAATCTTCAATGGTTCCTTTATAGAAAGCAGTTTCACCACCTTCTATCTAAAAGTGCAACATTTCTCTCTTAACGAATTCAAGTGGCCAGGCCATTTATATCTTCTGGATTAGACTCCATGCCATAAATATCTTCTGGCCCCTACTCTCTCGGACGTTAAAATATTATGTCTCCGACTCTCTAGGTTTCTAGTATCTTCTGCTTCCATTTCTCGTGGCTATGAGTATCTTCTGCCTACGGCTCTCCAGACCGTTTATATATTCTGGCTCAGACTCTCCAAACCATAAATACCTTCTGGGTCCTGCTCTCAAGGTCATTAAACAATATTGTCTGCGACTCTCCTCATCGCCAATGTCTTTTGATTCCACTTTTATAGGCCACGAGTATTGTTTGTAATAGGAATGATTTTAGAGTATCCTAGTTTATAGGAATTGATTGTGTATATCTTCTAATATAGGAAGTTTGTTGTATTTTTTACTTTATATATTATTGAATATACTTCTCACCATTTACGGTGATTATTCATAACATGGTATCAGCTTAGGTTTTCCTGGCCACCTCCTTCCCCTTCTTCTTCCTCATGGCTAGCGACTCTCTAGGTGCCACCGACTCACCTCTTCCTCTTTCCACTGTTCTTCATATGCTCACCATTAAACTCTCATCCACAAATTATCTTCTATGGCACAAACAAATGCTTCCTCTCCTAGCCTATCAGAAACTTACAGGGTATGTTGATGGTTCTATCCCGGCACCGCCAGCCACTATTGCTACCGGTCTTTCGTCTTCACCAAATCCTGCATTTTCTTCATGGGTTGCTGTTGATCAACGCGCCCTAATTTTAATCCAATCCTCCCTATCTGAAGAAGTCGTGGCCGAGACCCTTGGCCACACCACTTCCCATGTCGTCTGTGCTGCTCTTGAAGCCACCTATCATCATGACTCTCTTGAACGCACGCACACTCTTCGGGATTCTCTTCGTCATCTAAAAAAAGGGTCCTTGACAGTCGCTGAATTTGCTCGCAAATTTAAGAATATTTGTGATCAACTCAATGCGATCGGTCACCCTCTCGATGATGCTGATAAATCTCACTGGTTTCTTTGTGGCTTCGGTTCACCCTTTAAAACCTTTTTCACAACACAGCGCCTAATCATGCGCAAACCTCAGTTTCGTGATCTTGTCTCTCAAGCTGAAAGTCATGAAATGTTTCTTCAATCTGTTATTGATTTCATGGTTGCTCAGGTTGCTTTTAATGTTGTCCGATCTTCTGATTATTCATCATCAATTGGTCGTGGTCACTCCTCATCTCGTCGTACTTCATCTCAAGGTAGGGGTCGTGGTTCTAGACGCCCTCCCCATTGTCAGTTGTGTCAAAAAGACGGACATTATGCGAATAAATGTCCTGATTTACTTACCTTTGCTCGTCAAACTCCAGCTCTTGATGCTAATCTCGCAGAAGCCTTTCAATCGCGGTGTCATTTTCTGATACTTCTCAAGACGCTACTACTCCTTTTTCTGGTAATGAATCTATTTTTTTGGTAATGGTGCTAGTGCTTGTATATCACATGTTGGACAATCATCTTTATATCCAAATGTTTCTCTGCTTGATGTTCTTGTGGTTCCCAAACTTACCAAAATCCTTCTCTCTGTTGGTAAGCATACCCAAGATAATCATGTTGATGTGTTATTTTCTGACTCAATGTTTCTCATTCAGAATCATCATTCAAAGGAAACTCTAGCTCAAGGAAGACTTAAAAATGGTTTATATGTGTTAGAGCAAGGACTAGGGCTGTTCATAACCGGATAATCCGAATTTCGGATAGCTGAAAAATAGTATCCGAATCCGTATCCGAATTTCGGATTATCTGAATTTCGGATATCCGAAATTTCGGATTCGGATAACGGATTATCCGAAATGTTCAATAATTTGTAGCTTGCCAAAAAAACTAATAAAAGTCATTCATCCAAACATCCGATATCCTAATAATTAATGAAAATACAAACATCAAACCACAATAATAGAACACAACAAGCAAATAAGCAAAGACACAATAAAACATAGTTTGTTTTAGTGTTCGGAAAGTGGAAATTGTCAAATTGGAAACTTGAAACTTGATGAAACACATTTGAGACTTGAAACTTGAAACATCACGACATGGTTGACTTGTTAATCCTTGGCTCCTTGCAATCTTTGTTTCCAAACCTCTCCTTTGAAAGTCCCTATAACAATTTCACATTACAAAATAATTAGTATTACTATTAACTATTAAGTTTTTATAAAACTCATGAAATAATAGAACGTGCCCAAAGTTAATCAACACTAAAATAGTTGAAAAAATGTATACCTTTACACTTGTGTTAATGTTTCATGACTTTCATCAACCGTTTCGTCAATGATAATGGTGGGTTGTTCCAAAGTTAAATCTTTCAAACCTATAATCAAAATTTGTCGTTACAAATTATATATATAAATATATATACACACACACACATATATATATATATATATATATATATATATATATATATATATATATATATGAAATGAATCAATTGTATATTAACAATGTAATTTAAAACTAACCTTCTTCCATATCCTCTATTCCAAGTATTCCAAGTAAGAAGTCTTCAATTATTATGCGACTATTAGAAGGACGAAGCCAATCTTGAGCACAAACTAGAGCTTCCACCATTTTGGGAGCCAAAGAAGTTCGGAAAGAATCAAGTACCCGTCCTCCGGTGCTAAAAGCGGACTCGGATGCAACCGTAGAAACCGGAATAGAAAGTAAATCTCGTGCCATTTTAGCAAGGATGGGATACCTACATTGTTGAACCTTCCACCAATTTAATATGTCGAAATTTGAGCCCATGGGTTCACGATCTTCTGCCAAATATTTGTCTAGCTCCGTCTTACTCACATTGCTTTGCGAACTCCCCATATCATTTTCAAAATCGATATTGACATACATATCAACATCCATCACATTCGGAACCCCTTCGCCCCACATATGATTAGCATTAGCAGACGATGTCACCTCCTCATCCATCTTTTTTAAAGGCATGAAAGATTCATAATAATCAAATAAAGTATGCAAGTTGCAGTCTAGGTTAAACAGAAAAACACTTCCACTTTTGACATCAAACATTTTTTCAACTATCCAAACAACGTATTGCCATTTGCGCCTCGGATCAAGAACACCCGAAATAAACAAAAAGTGATTTAGCTTCTCAACGTTACCCCAATACTTCTTATACTTAACTTGCATCTTAAGTGCCATGTCTTTGATGGATTTATCGGCATGATTAGTCAATCCATCAATCAATCTACCAATACCAAAAATCTCATTCACGTAACCATTAGAAGTTACAAATCGAGAACCTGAAAATCTCAATGTTGCATCATAAAAAATTTTCAAAAATGGCAACAAAGCACTAACATTCATCCAATCTGTGTCATCAATCAAACCACCCTCAATCTTTTTCATCTCTTTCTCACAATTAGAATCTTTTAAAATCAAGTTGGAGAATGCTATCCTAAATTTTACGGCACTTTCAAGCATAAAAAAAGTAGAGTTCCATCTTGTATCCACATCCATGCATACAAGACTCTTACTTTCTATTTTTTCTTCATCAACACAAAAGCTTAAACTTTTGAAGTCTTGCAGGAGAAGACCTCACATACTTTACAAGAGCACGAACTTTTCTAACAGATGAACTAACATCATGTAAACCATCTTTGACAACAAGATTTAAAATGTGAGCTGCACATCTCATGTGTAGAAAAGCTCCTTTTAACACACTAGATTCCCAATGATTAACCACTTTTCTCAAATGTTGAAGAGCCACATCATTAGAAGAAGCATTATCCACAGTAACAGTCAAGACATTCTTTAAACCCCATTCAATTAAACACTTCTCAATCGATCTACCAATTAATATCCCAATATGATCGGCTATCGGACAAAAGTTAATAATTCTTTTGTGTAAACACCAGTTATCATCTATAAAATGCGCTGTTAAACACATATAGCTCAAATTTTGACCCTAAGTCCATGTATCAGTGGTGAGACATACTTTAGATGACAAATTTTTAAAGATATCCAATAATCTTTTCCTTTCATCAATAAAAAGAGTGTAACAATCTCTTGTTGCAGTAGATCGTGAAGGCACAAGAAAATGAGGATTTATTGTCTTGCAAAACTCACGAAAACCAAGTCGTTCAACAAAGTTAAAAGGTAACTCGTCAAGAATCAACATTTTAGCAAGAGCTTTTCTAATAACTTCTTGATTGAATTCCCACAACTTAGGAATTGTTATATTTTCAATAGAACCATCATCACTAACACGTGTTTTCGATTCAAGATCAATAAGTTTTTGTTTTTTTTTCATGTTTGCCGGGTATTTTTTGCAAGCGCTAATGTGGTTTCGCAAAGGAGTTGTTCCCTGTTTACTTGCACAACCAATATGTTTACGACAATAGCTACATTCCGCAACATCTGGAATACCCGAATCTAGATAATGTTCCCACCAAACCGATCTTTTTTTTTTCATTCCAAATGAAGAAGAACCACTTACAGTGGGTGCACGTGGTGGTTTACCGTTGTCATCCACTTTTGAATTTGATGTTTTTTTATTCTTTCCTTTACTCCTTTTTGACTTCTTCTCGGCTAAAACCTCGTTCTCCGACACAACTTCACAATCATCGTCGCTAGAACCATCATCAATAAGCTCACGATTCTTGCTTGAATCATCCACATCCATTTTTTCTAAAATCAGAAACAAAAAGGACATTAATAAGCTATAAAAATCAAACTTTACAACTCATAAAGTCATAAACAATTAAAAACAAAAAACCTTCTATAAAGAAACCCAAAAGGTAATTATTAACTAACATGAAAAAAAATTAAAGTCACTAAGTAACTAAGTAAGTAAGTAACTAAGTATCACAAACAAGATTTGGAATCTTGATATCCAAAAACAAATAATAAACATAAATAACCTCATAAATAAAGAAGAAATTAAAGTATAGTACTAAACTAATGTAGCATATACCGATTCCAATGATATTGAGGAGGTACGATCGATTGTAGCTTTGAGCCGAGAAGTGGTCGAAACTCGAAATATGTTGAGCGCCGAGCGGTGGGGCGGTGGCCGGTGGCCGGTGGTGAGCTGCCTGCTAACTAGAACCGAGAGGGCGAGAGAGAGGTGAGCCGTGACCGTGAGTGACTGCGAGAAGGTGAAGCCATCAGCCACTCAGCCGTGAACTGAGATGTGAGAATGAAGAGAGTTAGAGAGGTTGAATATTTTGCTAGGGTTTGAATTTTTTAGTTGGTCAAAGACAAAGTCTCTGTTTGAGACTTCAACTTCACGTGAAAATGATAAGCTTTTTAGATTATTGGGACAATTTTGGATTTTTGTTTTGGTTGGGTCCCTCCCTCTCCCTCCACCGATTTTTTCATTAAAAATGTTAGTATTGGGCTTCAAATAATCAAATTCATGGGCTAATACATGTCAACTTAGTGGGCTTAAGGTTAAAAAAATCAAATATATAATTTTTCAAAAAAGTTTTCGGATTTTTCGGATAATCCGAATATCCGATATTTTTAAAAAAAGGTATCCGAATCCGAAACCCGATTTCCGGATAATCCAAATTTCGGATATCCGATTTTCGGATAATCCAAATTTCGGATAATTTTCGGATCGGATCGTCGGATTCAGATAGTTTTGGACAACCCTAGCAAGGACAACAAGCAATCTTGGCAAACCTCTCTTCCAGGCGTTTACAAGCTTCGTTTGAACTTTGGCATAGTCGACTTGGTCATGTTTCTTATTATATTATTTCAGTTTTAAATAAGTTGGAATGTTTGTCTATTACTTCTGTTTTACCATCTCCAACGATATGCTCTTCTTGTCAATTATCAAAGAGCAAACAATTATCTTTTGATCTTAATTTAAAGCGTTCATTACATGTCTTGGATGTAGTTCATTGTTATTTATGGGGTCCTTCACCTGTTGTGTCTATGGATGGTTTTCGTTATATGCTATCTTTGTTGACGACTTTTCCAGATTTACATGGTTTTACTCTCTCAAGGCTAAGTCAGGTTTTTATAATGTTCTTAAAGCATTTGTTGCCTTAGTTCAAACTCAATTCTCATGCACCATTAAAGTTCTTCAATCTGATGGTGGAACAAATTTATAAATGACCGAGTTCGTACTCTGTTATCTGCCAATGGTACACATCATCAGTTATCTTGTCCTTATACACCTCAACAAAATGGCCGCGCAGAATGAAAACATCGTCATATTACTGAAACTGGTTTAGCTATGATGTTCAATGCTCATATTCCAGCTACACTCTGAACACATGCCTTTAGCTCTGCCATCTACATCATAAATTGTCTGCCAACAAAGCTTATTGACAACAAGTCTCCATATGAACTATTGTTCTCTTCTAAGCCTGATTATGGAAACTTTCGAGTGCTTGGTAACCGTGTTTTCCCGTATCTCCGGGATTACTTTTCTCATAAACTTCTCCATGAAGCGCTCCGTGTGTTTTTATCGGCTATAACACCCAATATAAAGGCTATCGATGTCTTGATCCATCTACACGACGCATTTACATCACTCGTCATGCTCAATTTGACGAGACTTCATTCCCTTTTGCGGATCTTCTGTCTTCTACTTCTGCAACCAAACTAATTCTATCAACTTATTGTGATGATCATTTTACGCCTCTCTCTCAACCAGATCCGGTCATTCCTACCACGGCTCCATCTCCGGCTCCTGTTGCTCCTTGTGACCTCTGCACTGACACTCCTCCTACACAAATTGACCCGATAGTTGATTCTCCTGTTGATCCGCCTTCATCAGTGCCACAATCAAATCAACCTTCATCATCAATACCTGATGCTTCCACATCCGGACATCGTATGGTCACTCGATCCAAGGTTGGTACCTTCAAACCACGTTATATTGCAGATTTATCTATTGTGTCTTCATCTGCTCTACATCAAGCTTTGTTTACTTCTAAGGAACCAAAGGATTTCAAATCCGCTGTTAAGGATCCTAAATGGTTTACGGCCATGTGTGATGAAATGAATGCATTAAAAATCAATGCTACTTGGGATCTGGTGCCCCGTCCCGCTCAGTCAAATATAGTCGGCTCCAAGTGGGTCTTTCGTACAAAATTTCTTGCTGATGGTACCATCGACAAATTCAAGGCATGTCTTGTTGCCCAGGGCTTTACTCAAGTCTCGGGTCTTGACTACTTTGCTACCTTCAGCCCAGTTGTCAAGGCCACTACGATTCAGATTATTCTTTCTCTTGATGTGCTTAACAAGTGGCCTCTTCATCAACTCGATGTCTAGAACGCGTTCCTAAATGGCCATCTCTCAGACACCGTGTACATGGAGCAACCACCGGGGTTCGTTGACTCCCGATTCCCTAATCATGTATGTCGCTTAAAGAAAGATCTTTACGGTCTAAAGCAGGATCCTCGGGCATAGTTTCAGCGTTTAAGTTCCTTTCTCATTAGTATTGGGTTCACTTGTAGCCGCGCTGACCCGTCACTATTTGTATCCAAGAAGGAATCTCATGTTTTATATTTGTTGGTATACGTCGATGACATCATTCTAACAGGGAACAATGTTACCTTCATTTGCGACTTCATTACTCGTCTAAACAAAGAGTTTCTCATTACTGATCTTGGAAAACTAAATTATTTCCTTGGTCTCAAAGTATCTTATCATGACTCGGGTCTTTTTCTTATCCAATCAAAATATGCTCATGACATTCTTGCTCGAGCTCATTTGCTAGATACTAAACCCGCTGCCACACCTCTGTCCACCTCAGCTTATCTTACGAGTCAAGGCATTCCATTCTCTTATCTAACTCTCTATCGATCTCTGGTGGGTGCTCTTTAATATCTGACTATTATCCGGTCTGATTTGTCATATGCGGTAAATCAGGTTAGTCAGTTTTTGCATGCTCCGATGCAAGTTCACTTTCAGGCGGTAAAACGGATTCTACGTTATGTTAAAGGAACCATTTCTTTTGGTCTATCATTTTCACATGCTGCCTCTCCAACAATCATAGGATATTCTGATGCTGATTGGGCACGTTGTATTGAAACACGACGGTCGACCTATGGATACTCTATCTTTCTTGGTGGAAATCTCATATCTTGGAGTGCAAAGAAACAACCAACCGTCTATCGCTCTAGTTGTGAGTCTGAATACAAGGCATTAGCAAACACCGCTTCTGAGATCATTTTGGTCACTCATCTGCTTCGAGAACTTCATGTTTTACCTTCGGGTCGACCTTCTATCTTATGTGACAATCGCAGTGCTTTGTTCATAAGCCAATACCCATCTCTCATAAGCGTGCGAAGCATATTGACATATTTTGTTCGGGAACTAGTTTTATCCGGCAAGCTTCATACCAAGTATGTCTCTACGCATCTATAGTTGGCTGATATCTTCACAAAGAGTCTTTCCGCGTCCGCTATTTGAAGATTTTCGATCCACCCTTTGTGTTCGTCCTCCCCTTCTTTGCTTCCGCGGGGGGGGGGGGGAGGGGGGGGGGGGGGGGGGGCGGTAATACGAATGATTTTAGAGTATCCTAGTTTATAGGAATTGGTTGTGTATATCTTCTAATATAGGAAGTTTGTTGTATTTTTTACTTTATATATTCCTGAATATACTTCTCACCATTTACGGTGATTATTCCTTACAGTTTGCCTTTAGCTTTCAAGCCATTTATATATTTTAGCTTTGAATCTCTAAGCCATAAATATCTTCTGGCTCAATCGGTATCTTCTGCCTCAGGCTCTTTAGGTTCTCTGTATCATCTGGCTCTCCAAGCTGTCATTGTCTATTGCCTCTGGCTCTCCAGGCTGCCAGTATGTTATGCGTCCGACTCTCCAAGTCGTCAGCATCTTCTGGCTCTAACTCTCCAAATCATCATTATCTTCTAATCTAACTATTTGGGTTGCTAATGTCATTTGAATCCAATCATAGCTTGTTAATATGATTTGCCTCCAGATTGTCAATATTATATTTCATATCATCAACCTCTTTTTGCTCTTAGTGGACGCATCCAGTGTATTTGTTTGTTATTCCTTTGCTATGACATAAGAACGTGGTTTACAATCATAGACGAACTCCCATGCATAGGTCTCTTGCCTCACTATAATCACTCATAACTAGCACTCCTCTAAGTGTAAAAAAAAAACCCTATAAGCTACAATTTATTGGCTTCTCTCTTTTACTTTGACATGGAAGGTGACTTTCAAAGGTATGGTTAAGCTCCCTTTGATGGATATTATGCCTTGCAATAATCACCCTTAGCAAATGCTCTTAGTGTAGCTTCCTACAAGATGATACAACTTACTAGTTTTCTCTTTAATTCAATCCATGTAGATGTAAACATTTAAAATGTATACATAAGCATCATTGCACCTTGTGACACCTTCTTCACATAGAACAATGACAGGAGCTCGGAATCAATAGGCATTAGTTTAAACATGAATCGTATAAGTCCAAAGTAACTCATTTGGCGAGAACCAATCACTCCACACTTGAGGGACTTGATTGTATAACCCATTTTTTAACGTTTGGGTCACTCCTTTAGCCCAGCCCATTTGCATTGAACCATAATTCTCATGTCTCATGCCTATAAATACCACTCTTTTTTATAAGGGGAAAGGATAGACTTGGCCTTTACTCACTTTCTACGAGGGGACTTTTGCTCCTCACTTTTCTTCCGATCTGGAGATTAAGATCCAACCCCCTCATACTTGTTTTACCATGTGATATTCTCCATCTCTTCCCCCTGGAACTACCAAGTGGTATTCTATCCTTTTTACCTCTTGTCAAGAGCAAGCAACACTACCATCAACATTATTATCTCGACTCCCATCATACATGCATATTACCATGTATACATACATACACATTTTGTATTACATCGCCAGTCAAATTCGGACTTTACCCTCAGAGATGCCACTCGGGGCTCACGCCCTGGGTCCACTCAGCCTTATTTTAAACTCGGGTTAATTTGACAAATAACGACTACATTTCATATCTAGACTAACCCGACAAAAAAAGGTATGAACATATTGTGTTATGAGATATTTTAAGATAATTTAGAGGTTAATTTGATCATTAAAAATTTAAATAGGTACTTGACGGCCCATTAGAAATCACAAGGAAGGTTGTTGGATTATTAATTATAGGAGTTGAGTAACTCATTTTAAATTTTTAAGCTTCAAGAGTTTATAGACCCTTTTATGCACTTTTATAATTATTTAATTGTATTTATAATGATAGATGTTCCAAGCAGAGATCAGCTTCTTATTACAATTTTGTGTCAAAATAAGATGCTTCATATGTTAGTGTTGTTTGAACTATTTAGAGTAATTACTTATCAAACAGTGTTGCATTTGACTGTCATTTGTAGCTGGGTCGCTCCAGGCAACCATATTAGGTATTAGCAACTTTGTGTCATTAATATTTCATGTTGTATCAAACGTTGAGGATTATGACTGTCTCAATTATGGTTTGAAGACATATAACCCCTGATATATACATTTCATGATGTTTCAACCGTGGTTACGATGATTCAATGTGGTGTTCTTATAGAAAACTTTAACTAAAATAATCTAATTTTGTATCCTCACCAGCAATTACAATAACAAGTTCTATTATCATCGTCCATCTCAGGGGATAGGCGTCAGAGTAGCTCTGCGTATCAGGAGAAGAAATAGAGCTACACCAGCTTGTTTGCAAGTATGTTGTCCTTGCATTAGACGCTTCATTTGGTATACACTTATGGTTTAGTCGTGACTTCGTTATGATGTTAGTTATATTTTGAAAATGGTTAATTACATCAAAAGGTAATATATTGTCACAATTTTTTCAATTCGGGTAACATACTAAATTTTTTTCTATTTGAGGTAACATAATTTCTAATCAAGTTAATCAAGGTAACTGTATCGGATTGAAATATAGAAATTACTGAAATGATAGTTTCTTTTTCCATTTATCAGTTTTTAAATTTCTAATATTACTTAATTATTTTTAAAGTTGCTCAAAATAGCAAAGTATTATCAAAAAGTACTTTTAAAATTGCATAAAAAGTGCATATCATATAACAATTAAACTGTCATTTCTGTAAAAAAAAAAAAAAAAAAAAAAAGATGCTGAACGGACAAAAAAACTGTCACGTCAGTAATTTTTACCTTTTAATCCAGTAAGATTACCATTGACTTGATTTGGAAAGTTTGTTACCCTAATTAGAAAAAAAATTAGTAAGCTACCCCAGTTTAAAAAATTGTGACAGTAGATTTTCTTTTGACCGAATAAACCCTAATGAGATTATATATTTTGATGCAATTATGAAATACGCATGAGTTATATGTGGTGTATGACGGCTACATGTGATTTTACATTTTGGGTTAAAAAGCGGGTGTTATAAATTTTATCCACAATCTATATCTGTTAATAAAACAAAATAATTTTGCCACCTGTTACTCTCTCGTGACATCTCAATTTCGTGTTCTCGTCTATTTTTTACCATAACTAGTCTATTAACCCATGTATTACATGGATTAAATGAAAAAAAAATTATTTATATAGTAAAAATATATTAAGATATATTTTCAATAATTATAATACATGAGTTTTACAAAAAAAAAAAAATTTGGTAAATCATAAATTTAAATATATTTTATTTCACGTATACACATATTTAATTTAGATTTCATAATTATATAATACAAGTATAATATTTTTTGTTAACTTTCTTTTAGATTAAATGATAAATATTTGGTAGTTATAACATATACAAATATGTTGGTAAATTATAATGATAAAAAATTTTGAATAAAATTTTCAAATTGTTAATTTTTTTTTTATCTAGAACATAATAACAATTAATTAAAAGTAATACTTGAAAAATGGCTACTTATTTATTGGTTACTAAAATTTAATTTAATAAGTATTAATTATCAATTTTAATTTAATCTATTAAATAACTTTATGTATGATTTGAACAATAGATTATTTTTACTCTAGGATAATGGAAAAGAAAACAGATCATTGATGCAAATAATATCATGTTAATAATTATTTTTTGTTATTTTATTATATATATATATATATATATATATATATATATATATATATATATATTATAGTAATATTTTGAAATTGAATTTATATAGTTTTTAATTCAATAAGAAATTTTGAATTTTAAAAAGGCTTCAATTCAAATGAATAAAATCAAAATTTTTTGAATGATTTTAATATATTAGTTAAAATGAAAATTTTACACTTTTTCCTTTGAATTAATATTTTATTCTTAATAATTAATGCTTCAAGAAGGAAAATCTATTTAACATTAATAATTTGAGAAAGTGTAAAAGATGGGTTATTTTAGGAAAATTAGGAGGGAAAATGAAGATGAAAATGCATGAGAGATTGACATGTGGCATAAATTGTTTTCATTTATTAATAAGGGAGCGTTTGGTTCGCTTGAATCTGACAGAATGGAATGGAATCTGTCAAAGGAATGGAATTCCTAAAGGAATGGAATCTGTCTGAATCCAAATACTATAGTTTGTGGATGTTAGGGTTGAGGATGAGCGGTTGTTATAAGGTAAGGTTTGGGAATGGAATTTAAATTCCTTACATTTTGCCATGGAATGTTCATTCCTTCAAAAGGGGAGATTTTTTTTAAAATTTAGAATGATCATTCCATTCCTTTGGACTACCAAACAACCCATCACAATGGAAAATCTATTCCTTTTCCGCCAGATTCCATCAGATTCCAGCGAACCAAACGCCCCCAGATTCTATTCTAATGTTAAGTAAATTAATAACTCTAATTATTTTTTTATAAACTATTATGATATTTTATTTTCATATTAAATAAAACATTTAATAAATCTATATATATATAATATATATATATATATATATATATATATATATATATATATATATATATATATATATATATATATATATATATATATATATATATATATATATATATATATATATATATATATAGTTAAAAATCTATGTATCAACATTATATTCCAGTCAGTAAAATTTTTATTTATCCGTATGTATTTTAATTTTATAGTTTATATTGTTTAGATAATTTATCTATTGAGTTTTAATATTAGCATTTAATCATTAAAAATTTATAATTGTAATATACTAATTTAATTTTATATGTATTATAAGAAAAATATTATTTTATAAATATATACCATGTAATATATGGGCAATTAATTTGTTAAATTTTAAAGTAAAATATGGATTTTTTAAAAAATCAATCTAGCAGATGTAATTGTTAAAATTAGCAACTCAATAATTTCACCATTAGTAATATATACACATACACAATTACTTGCTAAATAAGGGAGATAGTTTTCGACTCGACCCGAAAGCGTGCCATTTACCTAGCACGAAAAAATGATACTACCTCGACTCAAACCCAAAACAGGTTGAAAATGGATTGATACGAAGTTGACACGAAAATTTCTAGACCGGGTTAAGATCAAATCCGGTGTCAAGACCAAATCACCGAAGATTAACTAGTTTGAATAAATCAGAGTTAAACCAATAATCTTGTTTTGAATCAAAGTCCAATTAAGAAGTTTGCGGAATATCACTTAATTGTTTTAAGAAAACTTTCAGAAAAGTAAGAACAGAATAGGTGAAATAGAAAAACACTATTAATATAAAAAAACCTTTGTATTAATAATCACATATTACAAGAATCTCTAATCTGTTTGATTAGACGAGAAACACAAATTGTTCTTAAGGTTTTACAACCTTAGAGGCTTGAGAAAGTTAATCAGAATACAAGTTATAATTTCAATTGCTAAACACCGATTACACAAGAAAGACCTAGTCTATCTCTATTTATAACCTTCTGAAAAGTTTCCTTGACAAACTGCGATTTCTCTTGAGTGAAGACCACCCCTCACGGGGCAGTTCTCACGAGTCTAGGTCCCACATCATGCAATACGATATCAATCAAACTAAGATAGAGTAATTAAGTGCGGAATTATAAATTACATGTACAAACATATTAGGATAAGTTTAATACAGTTTACAGTTTTCAATTTAAACTTATAAAGGGCACGAGTCTAATCTAATTCATGTCATCATATAAACAAGATAAATCTACCCAGACCACCATATTATCATCTTCCAATTAGTACCAAAAGGGTTTGCTGAGTAGAGGTCTATGAAAACTTCTGTCTTGATCTTGTAAGACCTAAGAACTAGGTCCGGCAGGTGACTTTCCTTTATCTTTTCCTGTAAAAATGTGAAGTAGCAACTGTAAGCAATGCTTAGTGAGTAAATAGATTTTCAAATTAACATGCATGGTCAAGCGGATCATAAGTCTAGCGTGATATGTCTTGGTTGCCGCTACAGCCCTCATGATTGAGACATAGTAGTCATAGAGTCGGATGATGCTTAAGCCACGCTCACGCTTAAATCGTGGGGATCAGCCACATACTGGGCTAGCTACCAGTAAATCAACATGGCGGAACATCGGAGGTCATTACCAAGTTCAATAGAACTGGTGAAATAGTCAGGTCTAGAACAATAGACCAATGAGGCTAATCAAGCTGAATCAAATGTCAAAGTATATGAATGATGAAGCATACGTATTCATAGTCATGATAGCAGTAATCTTAAAGCAATGTCAGAAATGAGCTGTAAATGCAATAACATATGAAATGATGATCAAATAGCTATCATGATCCACTGGGCAACACCGAACCATGGTGTGCACAGGTCACAATCCAGCTGATAATATGAATGTCAAATCAATCTAACATCAACAATATGTCTCAACCGGAAATTCAAGCATGTTAAATCTAAATATCTATAACTCACAGTTTCTGGGGTCTTTATCAAGCAGATGTATATATCCACCACCTGAGTTATCTCAGGATTTTATCTTTAATCTTTGTCAATCTGTTCTCTATCAATTTCTTTTCAATTCTAGGATCCGCTTTCAAATATCTTTAGGTCTTTAAATCAATGTTCAGATATTAACTGAACCTGTCCAGAATCGTATCATGTCAATCATTATTCATCAGCTTTTAGCTTTATAAATCATTATTTTATTTGATTCTGTTATCTGATAACTCGTCAATCATTCATTTATTCATATCCTTGGTTTCATTAAATTCTCAAAAGTTCTCTCTATATATATATAACAATATATATATATGTATATAATCATTTTTTAATTAAAATGTCAAAATTGGACATCCGAGTTCGGATCATCCGAATTCGGACCATCCGGATTGGGTGATCCGGATCTTGGCCATCCGAAATGGCAATCGAATTCGGACTAAGCAGGTCCGAAACAGTCATCCGAATTTGGGACATGGGGACCGAATTAGGATCATCCGAAATACATAGGATCCGTAGTAAACATTTTATCCGAAATAGGATTATATCCGAATTTAAGATCAAGACAAGATACGAAATAGGGATCCGAATTGGGTACCATCCGAATTCGGTAGGACCGAATTCGGATCCTTACTTATATTTTTTTTTCCAGAAATTTGTTCTTGATGTTCTTCATATATTCATACAGATTTTTGCCAAAAATTTACTAAACTCATTTATATTAACATGCAACTTAATATATTGATGTCTTATCATATTTGAGTTGTTTTTATGCATTTTTCCCTATCAATAACATCGTATTTTGATCAAGATTTGTCCAAAAACTCAATATTTTGTCAAGAACACATTTAATAACAAAATTCTGATTTTTATTCATTTTTGGACAAATCTAACCACCAATTCTTGTTTCTATCACTTTTATATACTTAATTTCATCATAATCTACTAAAATTTTAGACATGGAACATAAAATTTCATGTTTTAAATCCTTAGTTTCGGTTTCTCACAAAACCGATCCAAACATTATAAAGATCGAAATTATAAGTGAATTTACCTCAAATTCTTTGTAGTTTGATGTTGATTATTGCTTCCTGCAACTTCTTCTTGATTAAATTCCAACTTGATTGCAAATTTATGATGATTTTTGATGAAATTATGAGATATTCGTATATAGAGAGAGAAAGTAGAGAGAGTGAAAATCTTTAAATGGTGATTAAATGACCATTAATTTGGTTTATATATTTCATTTTATCATTTTGTGTAATTAACTCACTATACTTTTGTATAATACATCTCTTTTATTTTAATCATCTTTAATAATTTATAACATAAATATAATTTATATCCTATTTAAATTAAGTTTTCATTAATCAATTAAATTACAAAATAAATAATGTAATAAAATTACATTATTAGCTCAAAATACTAAAATTATGACTAGACCAAAAGTTAGGTTGTTACAATATCTTTAGAAGATCTTCAAATCTTGAAATCTTTATCACTTCCTGATTTGTAGCACTTTCTGTTATCAACTTCTGAAACAGCGTGAACTTTAACTCTAGCAGCTTGAATATTTTGAACTAGCAGCTCGAGATTCTTGAACTAGCAGCTTGAACTTTGTAATTACACAGAAATACTACTAACAGTCTGAGAAATCCTATCTAACAGCTTGACATACTTAGATTATTTCCCAACAATCTCCCCCTAACTTAAATCCTTAACCAATACTTTAAGCTTCTTTACAGGATCAAAAATTAAGGAAATATTTACAAAGTAAAACTGTTATGTACAAACTAAGGCATCAAAAAACTTACATATTTACAGCTGTGCAAGTTTCTGCCTTAGAGCCTTTATGAAGTTTCTTTTCAACTCTTCATTATCACAATTTGTCTTCACTGTATTCATCTGATGTAGCCACCCTTTTGGAAGATCAAGAAATTCAATACTATAGAACCTGCTGGATCCATTTGCCAATTTGAGTCTACATGTCATGGATTTTTCATATAGATCAACCTGTAAAGTCTTCATTTCCTTGGCAGCCTCTATTTCTGTTCTTGAAGTCTCTGGTTCCATGATGCTTTGAAGACCTACCATGACGTTCTGAACCCATACTATTGGAGATCTAAAGTGACTAGCCTTCCCAATATTGTACATCTGAGTCAGCTCTGCTCTAGTCATCCTTTGAACAATCTGAAACAGGTTCTTATATTCTTCATCTTGACCAACTTTTCTTTTAACCACAAGATGATGTACCAAATCAATGTTATCCATTGATTTAGCATACCATAAAGTAATTGGTGGTTTTGAAAAGTCATGCTTAGCTAAGGCTTTCTCTATCTCCATGGCCTTCCGCTGATCAAACATAACCCTTTTCACTTTATCAAACTTTGCTTGAGAAATTTCTTCTGGTTGAGACACAACAACAGTTTGAGAAGGTTCCTTTGATTGAGGCACAACATCGGTCTGAGAAGGTTCTTTGATCTGTTCAGGGGCTTTGGCTTTGGCAGTGGTTTCATCATACAAAGCCTGGAGTTTCTCTGTAGTCCATGTTTCTGCAATAGCCCTTGGAATTCCAGCACTTGCAGAATGTACTTGCCATTTTATTAGAAATCTTCTGTGCTCTGCCTTTGAATGCTCTGTTGGACTTTTTCTCTTCTTTTGTCCCTCTTTGACAACAAATCCATGTAGATAATCACTAAGGGTTTCATCATCACCCATAGAAGCTTGAGCTTGTTGATAAAAAATTTGGTCTTGTTCTTCTGCAATCCTTCTAGCCAGTTCAGCATCAGCAACAACTTGAGCTTCTTTAGAAATAAACTTTTTCTTTGGCTCTTCAATTAAAATGCCTTTGCCTTTGCCTGTTGCTTGGACTGTTGAGGATGTTCCTTGCTTTCCTTCTTTGATTAAAACACCACCTGGCTTTTTAAGATGAATAACTTGAAATTCTGAACTAACAGTTTGAGAAACTGGTGGAACTGTTAGCCCAGAAGTTGGAACTGCCAGAGGTGAACCTGGGACTGCTTGAGCAGAATGTGGGATCTCCTTATTCTCCCCCTTTTTGGATGCATTAGTTTGATCAGAAGGACCAAAAACCGTTGCTAACAGGGTTTGAATCTGCTTCTCTAGTTGTACAATCTTGGTACCATAAAGCTTCAACCCTAACTGGAATTGGGCAAGCTTTTGTTGTTGGACTACTGAGAGCCTTTGGAGTGCAAAAATTTGTGATCCCTGTGCAGCAATACTGGACTTGTAGTGTTCCAAAATAGCTATAACAGGTTTTAGTTGAGAATCCGTCAAAATCATTAGTTGCACACTGGCCTCAAGATCGTCAAATGATATAGGTATTTGAGAACTATCATTGGCACCAGTACCAGATGTACTAGTAGCATCTGGGCCCCTCTGTTCTTGGTACTGGGGACTTCCAGAAGGTGCTTGCACACCCTCTGTTGTCATGGGTGTGGTGTTAGTGATGTTAGAACTGTCATGTGCCCCTTGTGCAAAAGCATCAATAGTTCCAGCAACAAAGCCCATATGATCATCCTCAGAAGGGATGTTCACCTCCACATTGAGGTTGGGAGAGTCCTCAGTAGGTTCACTTTGGATATGTTGTGCAAGAGTATCCTCTTGCACACGGATATTTAGTTCTGGCTGTTGGACTGAGGTGGGAGGAGCACCTGCAACCCTTTGTTTCTTTTTAGTGTATATTTTGAGTGATGGGGCTGGGGTGGTAAGTCTGACAAAAGGTTCAGAAGGGATATTTGTATCATGGGGAGTGAGTTGAGATCCTGGGGGTGAAACAGTAATGTGGGGCTGAGCCTGCTCAGGATCCTCTCCCCTGTTTCTTGGAATGATATTCAACATTACTTGAGACAATGAGACATCAACAACATGAAAATTTGCACTCTGTTTTAAAAGTCTTTTTACAGTTTGTAAAGAGTGCTTATGAGAAACATATATCCTCTTATGTAAAGAATTGCAAGATTTTGCAATTATTTCAGATAAGAATCGAGGATATATCAAAAATTTCACATTCTTTAAGGCATGATGCCTTAACATCCCTTGAAAGATCATATTTGAAAAATTGAACTGTTGGCCTGTTGATAAGCAAACTAAAACAGTTGCAATTTGAAGAAAATTCAGACCATCCAGTTCTCTTTGGACTCAGACATTGTTGAATAATATGAATAAGGTATTTCCATTTGGGGCCAAAATTTACTTTAAAAAATGTAAATGTATCCATTGGTCAACACGAATCCAACCGGGGCGGATTCAGCTTAGTAGATTGGGGGTCAAATCACCCCAATAATATTTTTTTTTTGGTATTTTATATTTAGTCAAAGAATTTTCTACCTGATAAATTTAAAGTTCGACCCCAAATCTTAATTATCATTTATAAAAGTTATATATGGAAAATTTTCTATTAAAAAATTTAAGAAAAACGTACAAACTTAATAGTTTGTCATCCTTTTAGTAAATTTTAAAAAAAAACACCTAAACATGTGTATGAGTTTGATAATTTATTAAGCTCTTTTGAGAATTATTGACTTTAGGTTAAGATAAATTTTATGAATCATTAACTTCTTACTGTTCTTATCTTTTATTGTTTAAGTGTTTAATTTATTATCGAATACAGGAATACTAGACTAATAAATTGTTATTTGTTTAACACTAAAAATGTTGGATTAGACTGTTATTGTTAATTTGTTAATATAAGTATTGATAAAGTTTTTATTTTATTATATAATATGGACCAATTTTGAAAAAAAATAAAAGTTATCATGATCCATAAAAGAATTGTTTGCCAATGTTTCAGACGATGATCTAATAACTTGTTTTCAAATTATAAAAACTCGTAGAGGACAATTATAGAATCTAATTTCTTTGGATTTGTAGTTAATTTGTAGCTTTTACTTGTTTGTTTTTTTGTTTAATCGAGATAAACCGACTCGAATTTTTGAAGTCTGAAAATTTTTTAAAGGACCACAAATATATACTTGTACTTTCGTAGCGTTGTTAAATTCCAACCCTTATAAAAAAATTTTTTGGGTCCGCCACTGAATAACACTAAAAGATTTTATGCAACTTGAACTCAGCATGAAAATACACTGATCAAAGTTGATTTGACATGATTTTGACATGAAAATCTATTAATACGAACACGTACGACAACCCGGAACACGATTTGATTGTCAGACTAGCTTTAATTGACCAATTTATTTTGAAAATTAACATTCGTGTTATAATACTGGATTTTAATGGATTATGTATTAAGAGTTTTTGAATTTATGATAATTTAATTAAAAAAATTAATATTTAAACTATGTAAATATTAATCATCATTTTAACAAATTTTTTTAATGACAAATTGATTATCATTTTAAAAACCGAGTTTGCTGGTCGATCTAGAATGGCATGATGAATGATGATAACAGAACAAACATAAAAACGTAGGGAAAAGATCCCTTTATCAATCCTCGCACTACAAGGGACAAGGTATTTAGTGACGAAAAACAATTTGGTCACTAACTGTGAAAATATGAATACACATTGTATTTAGTGACCAAAATATGATCACGTGTTTATAATTATCTCTATTTATTTGTTTACAATTATCCATCTAATTTGATCTAATTATCTAATAATTAGATGATAAAATTAATCAAATAAACACATCTTTTATTTAATATCTAATGATAAATAAAAGACTAAATAATTATTTAATTATAATCCAATGACAATTAAATCACTACAATATCTAATGTTGCACTTTTAGTCTCCGTACTTTGAGATATAATCAATCACCCATTAATATAATTTCAATGATCATTTCGTGTCATAAACAATATCCAATATTATTTATTCAATAGTTGGATTGCATCTGCTCAGTTGTGTGCTAATCGGTGTGATTCTCAAGTGTTGTATAAAATCAGACATGATACATAATGATATCATCTATTTACACATCATACACTAACAAATAAAAATAAAAATATTAAAAAAATGTGGGTATTTCCAACTTAGTAAAATTGAAAAGGTGGAGAGAAGAAATCTGACGTAGCTGAGGTCTACAAAAAGATGAGAACGGGAAAGGTGAGTACTCCCCTCACCCTGATATTGACTTATACTCACTATATATTTATATATTGATTAAAACTAATATATTGATTTATTTTAATATTCAAATTTATTTTTTTTGTTTTAAAAATAATTGTAACATCCCGGATTTGAGCCTGGTACGTGGATTTAATTTACTGGCTCTTTATTTTAATATTATTGCGTTGGTCCAATTAAATTCCGTTTCGTGGATTTAACGTGTCGAGATCGAGTGATACGTGTCTCCGAGTTAATAATTAGTGGATTGTTATTATTTATGAGATCGTGGATTTAATTGGGTCCGAATGACATTAATTGTGAAAAAGTGATATCGGGTTCGGATTTAGCGGGTCCGGATCTTTCTAAATATAGAAAGCGTATATATGTGTTTTGTGACCTACGTTCTTCCTCTTTTCCCTTTTCAAACTCAGAACATCAAAAGTGTGTGTGTGAATCTTCTGGAGCAGCAAGAAATTGGAAGGAACCTTAGGTGGGAATCAATCTTGTGTTCTTCATCTTCTTGGATTGAGGCTTTTGAAGATTTGAGGTAAAGTTTTATGGGTTTGAGATCAAAATTCGTATATGTATGTGTTAGGCTTGAGGGTTTTGGTTTCTGGAAGTTGTGGATCTGATATGTATTAGCTTAAATGTGTTTTGGGGACTGATATCGAATTTGAGAGGTTGAGCCTCTGGTTTTCGCCATTTTCAGCGACCTGCACAGACCTGCATCATCGTGAGCGCGGCCGCGATGGGCCAGGCGCGACCGCGATGCAGGCGCGGCCGCGGTCCCTGGGCGCGGTCCGCGATCGGGGCTGGTTGGCCGGGTCGGTTCGGGGCGTCGTCTGCTTGTTCGGGGTGGTGTCATGGGTCATATGTGGTTGTGATAATTGTGTTTGGGTTTCATTTGTGTTCGGTTGGGTTTGTATTGATCTGTGGAGATCTGTGTTGATTACAGGTTCGAGTCGACCGCGTTCTGACCAGCGATAGAGTTCGGGTTTCGATTGCTTTCGGGTGTTGGTGAGTACTCGAGTTCTTTACAAAACCGCGTGTAGTCTTTTATGAGTCAGTTATGTGTTGTGATTGTGTATGTGAGACAGAGACACGGCGCAGGTATGAGTTTCTCTACCCTATACGTGCTATATGTGTTTGAATTGCAGGTGTCCGCGATATGTGATCGCGCAGGCTGACTGTCCCTAACCAGTCACGAGATATGAGGCTGTATATATACGGCAGTGATATTGCCAGGTCGCTCCTGTGCCTATTGAGTAGCTAACTGCTGCTGTGTGCGGCCTGTTAGCTGGGGAACGTGGTCCCCTTTTGAGCAGAGATATGTGTTATGCATCGCGTTGCATATGTGTGATGAGATATATGTGTTGTGCATGTTATATGTGCTTACCTGCAGTGTCTAACCCTCGCGTACTCACGAGCTGTCCAGCTTATGTTTTCGAGTCTTCCGTGTCTCAGGCAGCCATACCGTGGGGCCGCAGTTACAGCCGCAGCAGCCGAAATATAGATCGAAGCAGTTTAGAGTCGTGTATGCTGACTGTATTTTGATACCGAACTTCAGAACTGTTATCTGTGTTTTGACTTGATCAGCATTGTGTTAGCTATCAGTAGATTATCAGTTATTCAGTTGTGTATGTATCTGTATCGGCATGACGTGTAAAGTTGTATCAAAGTTTTAAATTGTCAGTGTTTTTCGCTAATCCTGTGACATGTGTACTTAGAGATGTTTGCGTTATTGCCACTTATGATTGATTAATGACGTGGCATTTGTGTGAAAATTGTGGGTGTTACAATAATAGCTACTACAAAATAAGCCTATTGCAACTTTTTGAAAGCAACTTTTATATAATTAGTTGCATTTGATTGTAAAGCAAGTTTATAAAAATAAAGGTTGCATCAGAAGATCTAATGCAACCTTTACTTTAAAAGGTTACAAATTTGATTGAAAATGGCAACATTTTGTAAAGGTAACCATGATTTTAAAAGGTTGCATATGTCTAAAGTAAATGCAACTTTTTTTTAGAGTTACATTTAACAATGTGATTGTAATTTTTTTTTATTTTTTCTTAAAAATAAAATATATAACTATCATACATTGTTAACCTATTCATTCGAATAATATTATTTATTGCTAATCTATTCGGGATGTGTTCTTTTTCAAGCAATAAACACTTATAATTAGGGGTGTGCAATATTCGGTCCGGACTCGAAGAGTTAATGGAAAACCAAACCGCTCCAAATTCGAATTAAAACCAAACTGTTATTAAAAATGGTTTTCGGTTTGGTTTGAATCCATGTTATATAATATGGTTTTCGGTTTTGCATATTTCAAATCAAACCAAACAAAAAATCGAATTACATTTATTATAAAAAAATTAATATAAAGTTTTTAAATAAATATAACTCATTAACCTACTTCATCTAGGCATTAGTGCACGGTTGATCATCGGTTTCTTAATTCACCATATTTCACAAAGCTAAACCGGTTACCTATGACTGTTCATTGCCAATCTCAAATCTCTCCTCTCGTACTCACTCGGTCGCGTTCCTCCTCGCTTATTCGATCTCCTCTCTGGCTCTCTATCCCTCGCCGCTACTATTCAGTGTCAACGAGTAGACACCCGCAACCACAACTGCTTTGGGTTCTCTCTAACTATTCGTCTATCACAAAGCCATGATTTTTGGACAGCAACCTATACATAGTTAATTAATTATAAATTCGCAAATATGCACAATATAAATAGCTTAATTACATCATTAAGAAATTAGTTTTCTTAAACTCTCAAATTACATCATAAAAAGTTAAATTACACTTAGAAAGGCAAAGTAAGAAGCAAGGTGTTACAAAAGCCATATAGGCCGCACTCCATACAAGTCTTGGACACACATATGCACTCAATATTACCGAAAATAAGACTCTATATCATGATTTAAAATTTCAATTTCCTTTTTCATTATTGACATGAAACCTTATTTAAACACTATATAGATGCATGTGAATAATTTGAGGGTTTATGCACTTTCGATACTTAAACCATGCAAGTCATGTGAAATTGTGAATGAATCAGCAACCATGTATCTTATCTGAATGTGCAGCTCATATGTATATTTCAAGTTCCATAACAGCATAATACATGTACATAACAACTCCTAAACATCATCCATTAATTCAAATCATTTCTATCTTCAATTTGTCATCAAATATGAGCATATAACATAAATTTAAAGTGAAAATATGAATTGGACAGCAGCATTTTTTGGTGTTTTGGTGCTACAGTTTGCATCTTTGGCCATTGCGTAATATATTAGATGTTGCCAACTTGCCAACTGTTAGCCTACATTTTAAGATCAACTAAGAACATAACCACTTCAAGTATGCACAACTTTAATTTGCAATGAGCACTAAATCCAGAGAATTTCCAAGAATTACTAACCTTAAAACACATTTTTTTGGTTATCCCTTGTTTGTTTATAAATGTGTGATCTAATATATCAATCCTCCTTCCCTTTGGTGTTTATCACCTTCCTTCCGTGTTTGTTACTTTGAACATGGACCAAGGCTAGGTATTAAAGAGACTTAAGAAGAAGAAGAAAAAAAGAGGATTAAAGAGACTGAAAATAATCACTTTTTAGCAAAACCCCTCTTCGGCAAACATATCACTTTTTGAGCTGATTCAGGTATGTTGTTTTCTTCAATTTTGACCTTTTCTTTTCACTTTCATGACATATTTTGTGGTTCATTCAATCTGGGTTCTTTCATTTCTGGGTCAAGTTCACGTCTTTGATGATTTCCTAAGTTAAATTCTTGATTATGTGTTGTTATTTTGCACAATCTAGATATTGCTCCTTTTGTGGTTCCATTTTTTTGATCCCAAAAGAACAATATTTGGAGGCACTTCAGAGGACCTGCTCTTTTTGCAATCAGATTGAATTTTAGACCCGATTAAAGGTGAGTTCTTTTATTAATTCACAACGATTTATTTCACTTATTTAACGTAATTATCTGATTAGTTGATTCATGGGTTCTTCAGTTTTTGTATAGAATTTAAATTCTTGATTATTGATTATGCTAAATTCTTGATTATCATATGATATAATTATGCACAACCTGATGTTCAATAGCAAGAGAATTACCCGATATAATTGAAGTATATACTCTTAGCCGATATAATTGAAGTATATACTCTTAGCCGATATAATTGAATGTATGTATGTATCTATATGGATCTCTTATGAATATATACTCTTAGCTTGAACAATTTTCATTGTAATATGATATTTGGCAGCTGAAGCAATAAATCTTTGGGAGGCTATGAAGTGTTTTCATTTCTCATACTTCAAAAAAAAAAGGACGAAGCAACAAAAACTCCAACAAAATCGTTATCAATTCAGTCATTTACTTTTATATTTACAGGACGATCATGGACCGTATTCAATTCTTATTGATATTCACTTGATATCAAATTGTTGGTATGGTCTGTTACTTTTTCTTTATGGTATGTTATTTTTTTTGTTGGTATGCTCTGTTTCTGATCTGAATGGCTGAACATCCCTTTTATTGTTGTTGCAGCACAAGCCAACATCTTGTGAAATTCAAGCACACAAAGGTGATAGGATTAAAGTTCATTACCGGGTGAGAAGATATACAGCTATAGAGCTACTTCTTATATCTTTAAGGTACTGCAAAGTTTTCGATTTAGACATAATCTAATCGTAAGTTTTTTTTGCTACTCATTTATCATTTGTATTATACATGAATCTTGCTTACTTTGATTAGACCGGCCCTGATGACTAGTTTAGTCTTTTGTTTCTTAACTCTTGTACAGTTTATAGACTTCTATTAAATTTTTTATATATGTATTTTAATTTATTTGTTATTGAACTAGATTGTAAACTAAAATGATTTGAGAAATGATAATATGTATTGATATATCAATTTGAATGATTTGTGGTATTATATCAATATATATTCTGTTTTTTTTAATTTATTTTTAATGTTTTTAGTGTACTGTAATACTATTTTTTTAAACTGCTTTTTTGCTGTTTTTTTAGCTTTTTTGGCTGTTTTTAAACTGTTTTTTACTGCACTGTTTACTTTTACTGTTTTTACTGAACTATAATACTACTTCATAATGTTTTTGTTATCATTTATAATTTAGAAAACACACTAATGATATGATATATATTGTACGTGTTTTCATATGTTGCAGGTTAGTTACTTTCTTTTGACATATGCAAAGTGATCGACAGAAGGAGAGTTGTGTATGATAGGCGAGAAATTATAAGAAGAGGAATTGGATATGCATTCTCAAGATTGTAATTCACTTTTTTGTTGTATTGCTTATACATTTGATGATCCTTATTTTGGTTGTAGACATTTATATACATGAAATACTTTTTGATCGATATGTTATGAAATGATATTATTTTTGTTAAATAAATATTTGTATTTGCATTAATTAATAAATATTTGTATTTGTATTAAATTTAAAACAATAATAAAGTGTTGCAATAGATTGATAATGTTGTTGCATTTATATAATGACAACATTTGATAAGTGTTGCATTTGATAAGTAAAGTGTTGCTATAAGTTGATAACAATAAATTAAAAGTGTTGCTTTAGAGTATAAAAAGTGTTGCATTTAAAAAGTGTTGCATTTATAAAATAATGGCAACATATTAAAAAGTGTTGCTTTAGGATATAAAAAGTGTTGCATTTAAAAAGTGTTGCATTTATAAAATAATGACAACACTTTTGAAAAGTGTTGCATTATCTAGTGAAAGTGTCACTTTAGATCTAAGGCGACGTTGGCTAAGGTGACACTACATAAAGTGTCGCATTAGGCCTATAACAACACTTTTAAGGCCTAACACAACACTTTTCCCATGTTGCTTTAGGTTCATTTTGTTGTAGTGTTCTTTTATTAGATAAACTTAATAACATTTTTGCAATAATTATTTTTAACATTCATTTTTAATTACTTAAACATTTTCTATACATAATTTTATTTGTACTTGGACTTTCGTCTATGCATAATGTTAAAATGAATTTACTCAGAAATATAATTTTGTGTTTATTATATCAATGATAAAACTTCTTTTTTTAAGTAGAACAATAAAAGTTTAATTATATTTCTTAACTCCCTGATCTCATACTGATCATACTGAACTGAAACAGACAGAGTTAAACATATTACTTCTGACCAAGCATGACCATGCATTTTTTTAAGTATCGATCACCGAGGGGCCTAGAAATATCTTTTCTTAGTTAAAAGAATGTGCAAATCTCATATTGACTATCCAGGCCTCCAGTACGGCTCCCACGGAATCTGAACTCGAACCGTTATGATCACCCAGTTATGGAATGCTGTTAGGTTAGACCTAGCGCACAACGGTCCCCGCACTGAAGTAGCAGGATTACCTTTTTGAGACGACACATAACTATAGTCCACAAAGTGGTCTCAATCTTGTTCACAACAAATATTAGTGAATTTGTTTCAATCATTATCATCCTCATTACACATGAATATAAACCAAATCTGATAGTAGCATTTCAAGTCTTGTGGTTCCCACGACAACAAGCAGTTATGGACTAATTTTAGAATAACTTCGAATTTATTCTCGGATTTCTAAAACGTGCAAAATAGAACAACTTTAAAGATATCATATTGATCTCCTTTATCTAAATAAACACAACATGATTTTCTATCACTTTAATGTTATTGTTCCTTTATCAAAGGTAACAGTAATATAATCTATCAAAAAATTAATTTCTGACATAATCATATTTGGAGTGTTCTCTAGTTAACCGATTTAACTACATTACCATTTATCTTTGAAAAAATTTACAAGTTCTTTCTTACAAGTTCTTGTAATATTATTCAGATCCATTCTGAATCTCCTTTCAAATTTATATCCATTATCTTTAGAGGAATTGGTAAATCACTCATAAAGACACCAATATTAAAATTCAAGAGCTCTAGCAATTCTGATTCATTGCTACTTGTAATGCATTTAGATGTTTAATTTAAACTTTGGACTGACAGTACGCAATTTTTCAATATCTTAACAAGATATTTTAATTTAATGACTTTGTTTTTAAGATTTGTGATATGTAACCATAACCAATAACACTTGGTTATCAACAACACCTTGTTGTGGTGTTCCGTCAAATTTGCCGACAAGTCAGAGGCTATTACTTGACTAACCATCATACAAGTTGTATAATTTCACATGTAATTTCATAACATGTGATTACTTTTTGTCTAAACAATCATGACTTATCACGTCTTTAATATTTTGACAATTCAAGTAAATTAATCTCCATGTAACTCATTTACATTTATTTATGCATTTTATTATTAGCTTCATCTAATCATTGATGAATATCCAACTCATATAATCTATTCAACTAACTTCAAGAATTAATAAGTTTGATGAAACTTTATTTGAACATTTTAACAATTTTAACAACATTTCACAATATTCTATAACAACTCAATTATACTTTATCCAGAATTTGACTACTAACTGATCAATCTATGTTGATTAGTCGGTATCCAAACTTTACTTGGATCAATAGTCTAGCATGGAACAACAATTTAAACAAAGATATATTTAATAAACACTTTTATTCAAAAAAGTAACTTTTCAAAATATATATTTCAAAATAAATTATGCAAATGACTGTAAATAAATTATCTAAGCACCATGATACTATAAATGCTGACATATGCAATAAGCAAATTAATCCGAAAAAATATCTTCATGTTCACTGCTTTTGTAATCCCTTTCACTTCTTTTTACTCCCTGCAAACATTCTGCAAAAGTGTTAGTTCAATTAGATATCACATAACCTAGAACAATCATAAGAAGTGAAATAATTCAGATACTTGAAGTCTCGACACGTTCAGCCTTAATCCTTTCCAAGTATTTAGGACAATTCCTTTTCTAATGCCCAGTTTCCTAGCACTCAAAGCATTTGTCATTCTTGGCTTTGACTTCTTTGGTCTTTGGCTTCGGTTGCTCTTTAGCTTTGGCCTCCGGCTTGAGTACTTTTTTTTTATCCCTTTCGTTCCTTTTCCTTTTCCTCTTTCTTAATCATTTCCACTTTTACCATCAACACATCCTTAGGCTTTTCAAAAGGCCTCTGACCCATGTTCTCCTCAGCAATCTGGAGCAACTAATGTAGTTCACTAATTGTCTTTTCCATATTATTCATATTGTATTTAATTACAAATTACTTAAAATCCTTCGATAAGGAGTTGAGAAACAGACCTGTGGCCATCTCCTGTGTCATGGGATACCCAATGATATCGCCATTTTTGTGTATATTTATCAGGCGATATTTGTTTTGATTTACATATTAATATTACTTATAGTAATCTTTTTATGCAAGTTTTGGTATTTTGTTGAAATTTTGTTATTTGGAGCAGGTTTTGTGAAAGGTACTTGAAGTAGCTGTCCTGGAAAAAGCGCGGCGCGTATCTGAGAAGCGCGGCGCGGTAATTTCAGCAGAACCACAACCAGACTCTGTCATCCAAAAGCGCGGCGCGCCCAGCTCAAAAGCGCGGCGCGTAAATGGCTTCAGCAAGTTGCAATTTTTAATCATTTTCAATGGAGGTCCAATAGGAGAGCAGTCTTTTGAAAAGCGCGGCGCGCTCCCACAAAAGCGCGGCGCGTAAATGCCACTGTACATAATTTCAGAAACTTGTTTTTGAAAAGCAGATTTCGAATATAGAGGGTTGCTGTGGCGATTTTTGGCGATAGAAGTCGTTTTGATGCTCGATTTTTGAAGGATTTCCATCCATTTCAACCATCTAACACCGATTTCATCAATAGGGGAGTAATCTCATCTTCATTTTGTCTTGATTTTTGAATTGTCATTCAATGTTCTTGGCAATTTGTGTTGTAAAACTCTTCAATATGATGGAGTAGTAACTTTTTGATCATTTGGGTATGAAATATCTTAACATTTGATGATGATTATGTAATACTTGGAATATGAATATGTTTAGTTGTTATTATGGATGAATGTAGTGATTTGTTTGCAAAAACATGTTTTGATTCATTTTGGATGTTGATTAACCTTTGATGTGAGTTAGGGTTTATTAATATCTATGCTAAATGAAGTGATTTTTATTGCTTTGTTCAAATCCTTTAACTTGTGAGAGTAATGGAAAATGGATATATTAATGTTTTGCTATGAATCATTATATAATTTGTGTAAGGATGTGAGTCTAATGCAAATTATGTTAACATTGTGAAGTGAAAACATCATCCGTGATAATAACCAATATATGAGTATGAATGTATGTTCTTAACTTTTGTAAAATAATGATTGAGTGATCTTCATTGTTTTATGAATGTATCTTTTAGTACCAAATGTTATTTGCATAATATTTTGATACTTGAATTCATACTCATATCTTAATTGGTATAAATTCTCAAGGGAGTGATCCTTTGATAGTTCTATATTAATTAAGGAATTAAGATATTTGATAGTCTTTGAGTGATCTTGGCTATTGAATAACTTAAGCAATAGCATATTTTTATTCCAAGGCATTATCATTACTTAATCATTCATGTGTTAAGGGAAATAATCCCAAGTGATCATCCTTTAATCATCAAGTTTTAATCATTCTCTCGTTGTTATTGTCACGGTATTTGTACACTCATTTGATAATCGAATTCTTAATGATAAATCTTACACAATTTCGGCTATCTAAATTTTAATCTGCTTCTTATTGTTTTGCAAATCCAATTATCCCTGAGATCGACAACCCGGACTTACTTAGCTATACTAGTATACGATAGGTAATACTTGCCTATTTGTCCGCTAGTTTAGTTATTTATTTCCATTTTTATATTTAAAACAAAGGTGTGCTAGCGGCACATCACCCAAGTCTACTAAAATGATCCAGATAGCTCTTCATCTTCTGCATATGAGGTCCGATAACTGTTCCTTCTTCCATTTTGCAGGAGTTCAAAGTCTTAGTCGTATTATAGCTCTCAGTCCGAGCCTGAGTCTGCAACTTATCCTTTAATTGGCGATAATCTGGTAAGCTAGGACATCCATAAGGTGCAGCTCAGATGTCATGGTCATTAGCATTAGATAGTCAACATCGACCACGTCCTTAGAGTGCTTATTGTGGATATTTCTCTCCTCAATAGTAGCAGTTTCAAGTTGGATGAATTGAAGTTAAAGTTGGATGAATTGATATTTGATGATGTTAAATTACAAAAAGTTGGGTGATTGAAAAGTCTGAAATACCCTTATGTGGATGAATTGATATTTGATGATATAGCCCACTCTTATTGGTTTTTGATGCAAAGTCTAAAGTAGACTTAAGTTAAATTACAAAAAGTTGGGTGATTGAAAAAAATGGAGAAGTTTGATGGAGTTGATTTTCTTTCCATTTTGAATTTGATATTAAATTACAAAAAGTCTACCGTACCCTTAAGTGGATGAATTGGTATTTGGCGATGGACCCATTTTTATTGGTTCATACCGTTTTCATTTTAAGAAGAGTTGACATTTGATCCTCTCCCTCGATCACTCACACACACACACACACACACACACTCTCTCTCTCTCTCTCTCTCTCTATATATATATATATATGTATATGGGTTCAATGTAAAACCACAATGCACCTGAAAACTTGTGAAAACTCCACTGCACCACAACAAATGTATCAAATTCCCCGCGTCATGCATCAAAATCACGCGTGATGCATCACCTTATTTACGATCATGCCACCACGTTTTCATGAAATGCACCCAATCGGATGGTATGCATAAGTTTCCATAGTTTTCAGGTGCATATGGTTTTCCATCGAACCCACCCCTATATATATGTATGTATGTATGTATTAAATGAGTAAATTAATAATATGTCACCTTTCGTGCTCTCTTTTGATTTGACACATGTCGCCTCTCTTTTTGCCATTTCATTTATTAAATTTTAAAGCAAATCAAATCTATTCAAATCTAATAAGATTAATTTAATAACTAATTAACTAAAATTAAACAAACTCTATATTTTTATAATTATTTTATTATACATATTTATGAATATTTATTTTTATAATTAACCCATATAATATATGAGTATTAAAATTTAGCCTAGTATATATAAAATACATGAGTATTTACTTTTACAATTAAAAATAGCTTTATAGTTCTAAAATGTGTGAAATCGTGTAATTTAGGTTAACTTAATTTAGTAAGAAGATGGAGCCATTCAACCATATGTCCGTATAATGATAAAATCCCATGTTTTTTAAGCCATCATAATTTATTTGCTAAAAGAAGTTAATTAATTAATTTACGGATGATTCGTAATCTCAACTCCTTTTTATTACCCAGGCGTTGCGCGGCGATGGAGTTTTAAACATTTACAAGTTTATTAATCCATATAATACATTTTCATATTAGGGTTTATTTGTTATTTAAAATTTCAAAATATAAAAAAATTACATTTTCATAAACTAGCTACCAATTTCAAAATAATTGTATTAATAACATTACAAGTTCAAATATTGACCACACTAACAAAAAATTCACGAAAATATGCTTTACAATATTATTAGTTTATCGTCATTTTCGGTTATATATTATAACTTTTGTTTATTATAATGTGTGTATGTATGTGTGTGTATACAACAAAAATCATTTAAGCACCATTTATTAATAAGCACCTTGAGCACCAACAAAAGAAATTAACATCAATTAAAACCTTTAATATATTTTCATAGTTTAAATGTGATCAATCTAATGAATATTATGTATATTAAAATGTATGAATGCAATGAATTTAATGAAGTTTATATATATATATATATATATATATATATATATATATATATATATATATATATATATATATATATATATATATATATATTCTTTGGTTGATAATTAGTTTTTTTTCTCTGTTCAATTTATTTAATTTATTTTTAAATTTTAGTTAGTTTAATTTTAATAGATCTTTTTATCGTTTTTGTTGAATTTCTATTATTATTTTATTTATAAGTAAGGTATGATTTAAGCATTAAACTGCATCTATTTAAAGCAAAAGTTACTTTGAACAAAATATATTATATATTTAATTATTAATCATTTTAAATATTATTAAATTGTGATCTTCTATTTTCAGAAACTTTAGAACATTTTTTGCTTTATTTTTTCAATAATAACTAGGTTATTGTTAATTTTATTAAATTGAAAAGTAATATATATTATATTATTTTTTTAGTTTATCATTAAACTTTTAGTTACTTCAAAATTTTAATTTATTGGATAATAATTCGTTTATAATAAAGTTGTTTTAGCCTTTATATATTGGACCATTATATGTGTGTACTTGTTTTAGTTTAAATAATCAATTTGGATTTTATATTTTATTTAATATCATACTTATTAAGTTGTAACTTTTAATTAATTTACTCTATTATTCATTAAAAATTTATAAACATTATGAGTTTTAGTAAATTTATTTTTAAATATTAACTATCCAACTAAATAGTTTAAAAATCAATTTGAATTTTATATGTTAGGAACTGTTTGTTTACCTCTTAATGGAATAATTAATAGGTCATTTTACCTTTGAATGACTGCTTAATGATTCCATAAAGATGTAAACAAACAACCTCTTAGTTAATTTAATATTTCATTAGTTGAATTTTATGTTAGTAAACTATTGTGTTTAAAAAACGGTTAGAGACATGAGTTTTATTAAAACTTATTTTTATAAGTTTACGACGTGTTACTCAAGAAATATATCATATTTAATTAACAATTTTGCTTATTTTTATTTCATATAAAATGCAAAATATTTGATTCTTTGAAAAAAGATTTAGTCGATTGTAATTATTAGTTTATGATTCTTCTATATTTTTTAAAATTATTTTATCAATTGGAAAAAAAATTAAAAAAATTATATTACGCTGCATGCAAAGCACGAACGTGACAGTACTTGTTTTAAACAATACAGACTAACCCATGGCTTTATACGTGCAAATTTACATAGCTAAGAAGAACTAATATAAATGCAAAAACTCTACCTTCAAATATAGTTCTGTTTTTTATTGGATGATGGAATCCTGTCAAATTTTTATTTTTATTTTTATAGAAGGCAGTGATTAAAATTTGAAAAGCCAATTGAAATAAAAGATAAAAGATACATATAATCCTGTGTTTTGTGCAAAATTACAGAAATGGTCCCTCAACTTTCAAAGTTGCAGTGGTGGTCCCTCAAACCACTTTTTACTTGCAGAAATGGTCCCTCAGTGTCTGAACTTTTTAAAAATGACGATTTTGCCCTTTTATTAATTACAAGTTTAGTCCCTCAATTATTTAATTTACTTTCACTTTTGGTCCTTTTCCTTAAATTTTTAATTTTTTGACTATTAATTTAACCAAACTATTATTTAAATCTTTATTATATTATAATTATAATTATAATTATATATACCTATTTATTTTTAAAAATATTTTATTTATTTATTAACAAAATTTTTATACTTATATTATTTAATATACGCGTTTTTTGATTTAAAATATTTTTGATTTAAATATATTTTTACGCTCATATGTTTTTAATTAAATTTATTATTTTATTTGTTTGGATTTAGATATTTTGTTATGCCCATACGTTTTGATTTCTATTTATTATTTTATTTGTTTCGATTTTAAATTTTGCTACGTTAATAATTAAATGAAAATTAACAAAACATTTAAGTGAAAACGAATAAAACATATTAATATACAAACTTGTAAGTCAAAAAGATTAAAATACTATATTGAAATAAAAACGTATTGACATAAAAAAATATTTAAAATTAAAAAAAATAAAATAGTTAGTTTAAATCAAAACGTATTAACGTAACAAAGTATATTATTTTAATTAAAATAAACTAAAATATAAATATATTTCATTATTTCTAATATCAATAAATATTAATAATTATATAAGATAAATATAATGTATTATTTCTTAGATATTTAAATGTGAATAAATAGATAAGATTTAAATTTACACCAAATTATATCTTATATATACTTATCAATATATCTAAATAAAAATATAAAAAACATATAAACATTATAGTTTACGTAAAATTAAAATTTCAAATTATATTGACTAAATATATATAAATTTAGGAATAAAAAGTTTAAAAAATGTCAAAAAATAACTATTGTTCATGACTATTTATAAAGATAGATAAATAATATATATTACTAATAATTGTACTTTTTTTATAAGAATTAATATTAAATTATTCAATTTATGTTTACATACATTTCAGTTAACCAATTATTTATTAAAAATTATTCACGTAATACGTGGGTTCATAAACTAGTTCCATATTAAATAACTTGAATACATAAAAAATGCGTAAAATAAAGAAACTAAGTATAAAAATTTTGTTAAAAAATGAATATAAAATTATTTTTATAAAATAAATAGATATATATAATAATAATAATAATAATAATAATATAATAAAGATTTAAATAATAGTTTGTTAAATTAGTAGCCAAAAAATTAAAAATTTAAGGAAAAGGACCAAAAGTAAAAGTAAGTTAAATAGTTGAGGGACTAAACTTGTAATTAATAAAAGGGCAAAATCGTTATTTTTAAAAAGTTCAGACACAGAGGGACCATTTCTGCAAGTAAAAAGTGGTTTGAGAGACCACCACTGCAACTTTCAAAGTTGAGGGACCATTTCCGTAATTTTGCACAAACCACGGGGACCATTTTTCTAATTTTTAAGATTCAATAGATGAGATGAAATCAGATCTAATTATATTAAGATTCATTAAATTAAGTTTAAATTTTTTTAATTAATATACCTTACATTAGTGAAACCAAAACGCACCGTTTTGATGCTTGGGTCTTGGTGATTTTTGAAATTGCAAAGAGGCCTTTATACTTTTCAAATTTTGCAAAAACATTATTGTATTTTAATAAATAATTACAGAAAACTCTTTTTGGTTTCCTACATTTAAGGTCCTATGGTTTCCTATATTTATACAGAAATGTTCCTGTGGTTTTCTAAGACGACTTTCCTACACACACGCCATTTTTTTGCACAAAAAAAATTTGAATTAAATTGGTTCGTCGTTTTTCCGTTTCGTTAAATTGGAAATCGGAATGGTTCATCATTTTTTCTTATAAAAACATTAAAAATTAGATTATTTGGTTGTTTTTTACATTTGGTCAAATCGAAAATTGGAATGGTTATTGGTTTTTTTTCCGTCGAAAATACTTAAAAATATATTTGATTAGCCGCTTTTCCCATTTGGTTAACTATTTCGTAGGAAAAATTGAAATGGTTCGTCTTTTCAACTTTAAAAGTTTTCGCTCGAAAAAAAAACGAACCGTTTCAATCTTCAATTTAATCAAATGGCAGAAACAGCCGCTTAATCTAATTTTTAGCGTTTTTTATTGGAACCAACATTTAACAACATCGATTTTCGATTTAACCAAACGAAAAAACGACTAACCACATTAGTTCTATATACTTTTGCTCACAAAAAATGATGAACCATATTAAGTTTAAATGATTGGAAATAAAGTCAACTGATTTAATTTTAAATATTTTCACTCGGAAAAAATGAGAAACTCTGATTTTTAATTTAACCGAACGTAAAAACAATTAATCACTCTATAAATTATTCCGATAGAAAAAAAAAAGATGAATTATTTCACTTTTCAAATTGTTGTTGAATAGATGAAATTCATGAAACAACGAACCATTTAGATTTTCAATTTAACAGAACATAAAATATATGTATAAAAACTTATTTTTTCAAATAAAGTAACCACGTAAACCGAATAAAAACTTATATTTTCAGACAAATTAAAAAAAATAATATTTCACAAGCTTATTAAAAAATATATATAACTAACTAAAAACTGAAAACTTATTAAAACTAAATATAACATAAACAAACTAATGAAAACTGATTAATAAACATATAACAATAAAAAATCCAAAATTTATACATACATATATATATATATATATATATATATATATATATATATATATATATATATATATATATATATATATATATATATATATATATATATATATATATATATATATAAAACATGTTGTGATTGTTGTCTTCAATCAAAGATGTAAGAAATTTTTTTATTTTCACCTTTTGTAATATTTTGTTTTGTTTTTTGGTTTTTTTCTTTTGCCTAAATATAAATTTTAATTGGTATTTTGACTTTTTTCTTTTTATACTTCAAAATTATTTTTTCTTAAATAAATTTATTTATTTATTAATTAAATGTATTTATAGTTTATAAGAAATATATGTTACATTGTAGGTAATATTGTGATTTCTATTTATTTTAAATAATAAATATTATTGTTGGACAGTATTATATCTGATTATTTTTATGTTTTTATATTTATACATAAAATTTATTTAGTTTATATATGAAACTCTTTAAATAATAAATATTGAATTCAATGTTTTTTATATTTTATTTGTAAATAAAAGTATTCATTTGTACATCAAATTCTTCAATATGTAATTACATATTTAAATATTGAAATTTTTCGCTTCCACGTCAATTTGAAGAATTAAATGACCCTGATTAATTTTGTTTTGTTTTTTGTTTTTGGTTTTGTCTCACAAGATTCATATAAAATATCAACTTTTGTTATTCATATTTTTTTGTGTAAAAAAGAGGCTTAATATAAATAAAAGCAACATGTTTTTTTTGTTTTTGCGGTATAGCCTATCCGTGTTATTTTTTATCAATAAATCCTCATAATATTTATTTGTTTGTGATTTTTAAAATTTTTCTTTTTTTGCCAACAAAGTCATTAAGTTTGAGGGGTTTTAATGGAAAACATGTTGGTTTTTTTTTTTTTGAACATACAGGATTGATATTTTTTTCAAAAACCAGAAAGAAAATAATAACCTAAGGGACTTTATTAGTAAAAATAACATGCAGAGGCGAAACCACAAAAAACATGAAAACATGTTGTTTTGTTCATATAAAATTCTAAAAATATACTTTAGACATCATCAATTGAGTCAAACCAAATTCGTAAAAAAAAAAAAACATATAACCCACTAATGCTTATACACACTGGCGTTATTGTTATCATTGAAGTATTGAACATGTTTCTATTTATTAACATCATATTTTATTTTAAACGATAAAAACTACATACTTATGACGGAAATCCTCAGCAACGCGCGGAGAACCATAACCCTAGTTGCAAAACATAATCGGGAAAAGAATTAAAAATTTGTATCTTACCTTAGACTTTCGTTTGAAGAAGATTTCACAAGCTTGTGTGGAATGTGAACCATTGAATATAGATTTCTAATTACCCTTGTTTATAAAAGAAGTCCTAAAACACACAAAATTGACTTTCTAAATACTTTACATTAAAACTGAAATTCAAAAGTTTAAAAAAATTTACACGTTATTAACCGGTTGTCGTTCTAGTTAAGCGACAAGTGACATATATTTATTCTTTTATTAGAATAGATAAATTTTCAACAAAAACTAATAATCAAACTCTGAATTATAAAAGTAAAGAATACTAGATAATTTAGACAATTATCTTTTTCTATATATAAAAAAGGATATTAACACATAACTCCACTTGTTATCTTCACGTTTCATCTGGAGAGTAAATAAATTTAAAAATATTATATAATATAAATACAACTTTTAATAACATAAAAGATACATATAACTTTTAATTTGTAATATCTATATTAATAAATAATGAACTCAATATATTGTTGACATTATCTAATGAAGTAACTTGTTATCGTTAGTACAATTAACATTTATCAATTTATTAGCTAATTTATGTTCAAATCAAAACTAAATGATTATTATCTATAATAATAATTATTGGTAGATCAAATTTGATTTTTAAAAATTTTGAAGGTCTGCAATTTAAAATAGATTGTAAAAATTTTACATATATACAAATTAATATTTATATATTTTAATCTTAGATTTATATATATTTTATGTAAATAATTTTTATTCAGAATAATCACGTAATATATGGGGTTAGAAAAGTAGTTTATGATAAACCACGTTTTATCTAAAGAGATAAATACAAGTATAAAATACAAATATAAAATAAAAGATAAATAAATACAAATATAAAATAAAATTTCTTATATTTTTTTTCTAATAATTAATAAGGGATGTTTGTGTAAAAAAAAACCCTCAAATTGGATTATTTTTGTGATTAAAATTCTCAACCATTTTTCATTGCACAAAATACCCTCAACCAGCAAAATCTTATGGAATTGAGATATTATCAGTTTTAGGTTATTGAAAATCACATGCCATCGCCGACAAGTCAGCACTGACCACCAGAATTTTCACAAAAAAAGTAAATTCCAACAAAAAAAAACACATATTTGAATTGAACAAATAAATCAACAAGAAATGTGAATTTGAATAATAAAATACAGACAAGTGAGTCCGCTAGAAAGAAGGTTCGTCAGAGACGAAGAGTTGGTCAACATATTGCAACTGATTCATTAAGTTGCAAGTCATTTTTTTGAAAGAAAAAAAAAACCTTCATTTAGATAACTTTTAGTCAGTTTGGGGTTTTTGTGTGATGGAAAATGATCAAACTTGATGGTTATTTGCACAAATATCCCTTCTTTGTATGATTTTAGTTTTAAGTTTACATACATTTTATGTAATTAATTATTTATTAAAAATTATCCATGTACGTTCTATCTAAAAAGATAATTAAGCTTCATTTGTATTATCTATAGAGATTAAGAAATATATAAGATAAATACTATTATTCTAAAAATAAAATAAAATTAAAAGATAAATATATTCATTATTTGTGTTATAGATAGAGATTTATATATATATATATATATATATATATATATATATATATATATATATATATATATATATATATATATATATATATATATATATATATATATATAAATACAATATATTATTTTTTATAACTTTAAATTTTAATAAATAATCTACATCCAAATTATATGTTTTATATATATATATATATATATATATATATATATATATATATATATATAATGTTTTAAAAATTAAAATCTCTAATTATATATGTCGATTAAATATATATAAATTTAGAAATAAAAGTTTAAAAGAATGTTTAAAAAAATTTCCATCGTTAATGAGTATTTAAAAAGACAGATAAATAATATAAATAACAAATAAATGTACTTATGTTTTATTTTTTACGAGAATTAACTTTATATGATTTATTTTTAAGTTTATGTATATTTTATCTAGGGAAAATGACATCAAATAGCTCTGAACTTTCGATTTTATACACATTTATGTAGTGAACTTTTTTTTGTGCACATTTGGTAGTTAAAGTTTCAAAATTGTTCCAATTTGGTAGTTGGCGTACCTTTTAACCGGTTGCTTCCGGTTTCGATGCGTACGTGGACAATTTTTTAATGACGTGACAACCCGTTTTTATATTATACCCGGTTTTATCTACGTGGCAACCCGTTTTTTAAAATCACCCGGGTTTATAACCGGGGTTTTTAAAAAACGACGTTATAAACCCCGATGATTTCTTAATTTCATACGGCGATATAAACCCGGGTGATTTTAGAAAACGGGTTGCCACATAGATAAAACCGGGTATAATATAAAAACGAGTAGCTACGTGATTCAAAAATTGTCCATGTAGGCATCGAAACCGGAAGCAACTGGTTAAAAGGTACGCCAACTACCAAATTGGAACAATTTTGAAACTTTGACTACCAAATGTGCACAAAAAAAAGTTCACTACATAAATGTGTACAAAGTCGAAAGTTCAGAGCTATTTGATGTCATTTTCCCTTTTATCTAATCAGTAATCTATTAAAATTTATTTACGTAATATGTGAGTTCATACACACTAATATTAAAATAAAGTAACAACGCCAATATAAAAAGCAATTATTTACAACTTCGTTTATAACAAATTTACTTAAAATATTAGGTTTAGAGTAATTTACAAAATGTTTCTTATGGTTTAATATAGCTTATAGAAATAAGCCGTACAAGTCATGTAATACATAAACAGTTCCTATTTTTGTTATTTGGTTTCAGATTTACACTATTGGTCACACTTTTATCATTTAATTAATTTCTGTCTTTTTAATTTTATTTAACTTTTTTATGGTCCTTAAAATGAATTATTATTTTTGGTTTATTTTTAAATTTTATCTTTTTATTAATAGAATTAATATTGAAAAACTTTATTAAATTTTCTCATTATCATGATTAAGTCAATAAACTTTTTTATTTCGATTGTATAAATCTCTGAACTATTTATTTATTATTCAAAAGTGTATTATTTTTACCAGTTACCGGATGAGTCAGTAAAACATAACATTTATGTATTTATCCAATAATATAATGAAAGATAGTGAGTTCTTTTTTCAATATTAATCGGGTTAAAAATCAATGTTACTTGATTGGTAACCGGTTAAATATATATTTTATATTGAAATTTTATTTTTACTTTGATAATAGTTTTGTTTTATAAATTCAAAAGTTTACTTTTTTACTTGTGGTTTATGATTACTTTTGATTAGGATTTTATTGTTATTATAATTATTCATATATCATCATGTAATTATTACTTTTTAAGATAGCTCAAATGTAAGTTGGTAATGCTATTATTGAAAAGTTTTGTATTTTCAAAGTCGTTTGTAATCAGTTTTGATTGTTTCTTTCTGACTTGCTCCTCTCTCTTCTTTTTATTCTTTAAAGAATTATTTTGTTAAAAAAAAAAAGACCTATTAGAAGGTTTGGATTATTATTATTTAAATAGACTTTATGAATTTACCACTGTTTTTATTGTCGTTATTCCATTATTTAATTATTATTGTTATAAATATATTCATTACTTATTTTCATCAAAAATTTGTTCATTACTGATTGTTATCTACATTATTTTTTACTTATTGGTATTATGATTGTTGTATATGAATTTTCTTACATAGTATGTCATCAATATGTGTTGTTAAAAAAAAAAAAATCAATATGTTTTCATTACCTACCATTGTTATAATTTTTAGGATAAATTAGAGATTTGTTACTTTGATTTAATAAAAATTATGGATATCATCTTTTTGCACAATTAATTATAAAATTCGTCCCTCTTGTTTGTTATTTGTCATGGTTTTGGTCCTTTGACCAGTTATTTTTTTGTAAATGACTATTTTACCCCTAAAAATATTATAAAAATAGGCAATGGACTTTCTTTTTATAAATTAATAACAAAAATAAAATAATAATGAAAGAACTCTCCATAATCTCTTCGAGCCCATCTTTCTATATGTCGTGAACCATTACCATGCACGTCCTCTTTACCCCTAAAAGAAGCAATAAACAATCAAGAACCATGAACGAACGATCTCGAAACAAATCTGGAAACCTTCATACCTGAAACGAATTGCAAACGATATGGAGAACAGATTTGAACAAACGAGAGCAAATCTAGAAACCTTCAAATGTAGAAAAAATGGTGTACTCTTCAAACGAAACAATGTGGAAAACCCTAAAATCCATGAAGTCATTTCACAAACCTTTATGAGATTGATGCTTTAGATTTCAAACTTAGATTGTTCAAACCTTGAAATAGAACATACAAAATCTCTAAATGTAATTGAAGAGCATGAATAGATGGTTTATGATTCGAAGAGAAAATGGGATATTTGGTTTAGGGTCCGAAAGATTAGGTGAGAGCAAACGAGAAAAGTATCGGTGTTAGGGAGGTGATGGCACGATCTAATTGTGGGACGATGGTGGAGAGTTTAGAGAGAGGGTACGATGTTGGTGATGATGGTAGGGGTTGTCTGAGGTGGCGGAGGTTGTGGATGGCCAAGAGGTGTTGGCCATGGTTGTTTGCCACAGAGAGTTTATCTCTCGTTTTCCAACTTGTGCAAAACATATAGAGAATGAAAGAGAGAGTTTATTTTTTTATTACTTAATTAATGAAAACAAAGTTTATTGCCTATTTAATTATTTTCTCAAGAGTAGAATGGAAATTTATAAAATAAGGATCGGTTAATTGACCAAAACGAAGACAAATAGCCAATAAGAGGGACAAAATTTATAATTAATTACGCAAAAGGACGAGTTCCATAACTTTCATTAAACCACATAGACGAAATTTGTTTACCATAATTTTTGTGACAACTATTATTTATATTCACATTATTGTTATTTTGGATTTAAGTTTAACAAATCAAAAAAATATATACGAAATTTACGCAAACCGATTAAAAATTACTTTTTGGAACGGACAAAACAAAAAAAAACGAAATTTCGTAAGCTTAATAAAAAAATACATAAATGAGAAACAAATTAATTAAAACTTATCAGAACTATATATAACACAAACAAAAATAATTACAAAATGCGAAACCTGATTAAAAAATATACAAATGATAAAACAAAATTTAAGCTTGTTTAAAGCTTATAAGAAGTAATACAATTTTACTAACACCATTATATGTAGAATGTACGTATAATCGTCCATTAGTAACATTCTATGAAATAAGAATGGACGACTTTAAAATTTATAAACGAATGTGTATATTTTATATGTTTAATATTTCAAAAACGACATTAATTAATAGCATTTTAAAATAGGGACAAATAATTATATAAAAGCAAACAATAAAGATAAAAAAGAATAAATAAATTAAATATATAGGTAGATGAAAAATTAATATAAAAGAAAATTAATAAAAAAATAAATATTTATGTAAAAAAGAATGAATGTTGAAATTATTAAATATATGTTTCAAATTATAGGCGGCGGCGGCGGCAGCAGCGGCAGCGGCAGCAGCAGCAGCAGCACCAACAACAACAACAACAACAACAACAACAACAACAACAACAAGAAGGAAATAAATCATTCCGATTGTTAATTTCCCAAACGGAAAAAACTAAAACTAAGTTTTATTTTTATTTTTCCTAAATAAAAAGATAACGGTGAAATATTCAGATTTTCAATAACCAATTGAAAAAAATAACGAACGATGTCTAAAATATAATAATCTTAAATAAATAATTATATTAGTATATAAAATAAGTTATCACTGATAATAAAATTAATATAAAAATAGTAATAACAAATTAGTATCTAAAACAAAAGATGAAAAAAATAAAATGTTACATTTTGATACTTAAATGATAAGGAAAAGAAGTCCAAAAAATATATTTGAAAAAAATTATAATATAAAGAAAACACAATAAGAAAAAAGAAAAAACAATAAAAAGATTAGAAAATTAGGCATATGGTCCTTCAAATATAGAAAGACAAAAATGTCCTTGAGGATAACGACTCAAGTTAACTGTCGTTAGTTTCAGGAATCAAAATGATACAAATTTTAAAGACTTGTTGTGTAATAAAATTAAATTAGGGATTAAAACCATAATTTAATATATACCACAAGGACCATTTATGTAATTTAGTCTTAAATTTAGTTGATGGTATCAAATCATTTTTTGATGCCTCAAACCTATTGATTAATTACTATTTACTATTTTTAATTTTGGTTTTCATTGTAATTTACAAAGAAGTTTGGATTTTTCATTAGTTTAAGTTAAGTGTGTAATTTATATGTAATTTACAATGGAGTTAATGTAGTTATAACTCTAAAATGAGTTGATGTAATTTAGATGCCTAGATCCTTGAAGGAGGTTTTAAGTTTAACTTTCACAAATTTTAATTTTTAGGGTTATTTTTGGGTAATTCTAGCACACACTCCTCAATTGCTAATCACACATCTTTCTTTTTAATATAAGAGGAGATTAACTTTTAATCATTGAGACTCGTATTATTAACAAATATCATGTGAGTACATGGTATGTGATTAGTAAAAATTATATAGAGGGTGTGTATATAGCAACGACCCCCTTTTTTTTCTTTAAAAAAAAAACATAATTTAAATGCAAAAGTTAATAGCAGTAAAATGGTCTACAACCTACCCTTTTACAACCTTATAACATCCTTACATCCATATTACAGCTAATAAGTCTCTCCAAAAACACACAATTTCCAGCAATATATCTTCAAAAATCAAACCAGGCCCTCTTTTTGCAATGTTTGCAATATAAGATTCCATTGTTTGAAATATGTTAATTAATATATTAATATATTATGTCATTTTATATTCTTTTTAAAAAAAAAACTTCATCACATCAATTATGCGACTTTATGAGTTGTTTTAAATGAATAATTGTAAGTGATTAGGTGTACGTACAAAATGAAAATTTTGGCTAATCATATACTTTTTCAATGATATTTAAAAATCATATTAAATATTTACTTAATTAGTCATGAAAGTATCCACGCAAAATAGTCACACGTAATAATTTGTACGTATTACTTTAAGGAAACATAATAAAAAAAAACCTTAAACAAAATTATTTACCCATAGAAGATTTTTTAAACCATGTATGTGCGTGTGTATGTTTTAGGTTCAAGTGAGTGCCTATGCAGCACATTCACACATTGTAAGTGCCCGAAATTATGTATCATATAATGTACGTTCACATATATGCAAATTTATGTTACTGACTTACTGTATGTTGACATCTTTTTCAAGGAGTTAGGAGATGTGAATGTATCTGAAATTTACATAACATCTTTATAATGATAATTAAAACATGTTTATGGAAAAAAATTATTTTATTTTAAAGATGGTACATTCTAGTGTGCTTCATAATCAGTGGTACTCTGTCAAACTATATATATGCATATGAGTATTTTACCACGGATTACGCATGACTAAATATATGTGTATGTCTATGTTAATTTGTAGATCCAGTGACACATTCACCCACTTAGTTGATGAAATTCCTTATGAACAATGTTGTGTACTTGTGTTAGATACCCATGGACTATTATTTAATATTATGAAAATAAGGAAATAGGAGAAAACAGAGGAGAGTAAAGCGTATACTCGATTATGAGACTTTACAATTACAATGAGAATAAACTACAGAGAGTAGTTTATATACACAAGTAAGAGTAGTTTATATACACAAGTAAGAGGTTGAAGCTTAACTAACTAACCAACTAACTGTTGTAACTAATTACTCAACTAACTAATAACAAAAACAGAAATATATATACATCTTCTACTAATATATTTCTCATCCCCCCCCCCCCCCCCCCTCAAGTTGGAGCGTCTTGCAGACCCAACTTGTCACTTAAAAAGGAATGCTGAACGCTTCCCAAAGCTTTGGTCATTATATCTGCCAATTGGAGATTACTAGGTATATAAGCTGTCTATATGAAACCTTCTTGAACTTTGTCACGTGTGAAGTGACAGTCAATATCTAGATGCTTTGTACGATCATGATAGCATGGGTTAGCAGCTATCTGTTGAGCAGCTTTATTATCACAAAAGAGAGTTATTGGAATCTCAGGAATATGTAAATCCTGAAGAAGATAAGTCAGCCACACGAGTTCACAGGTGGTAGAAGCCATGCTTCGTATTCAGCCTCAGTAGATGATCTTGAAACAGTGGCTTGTTTCTTTGTTTTCCAAGAAACCAAAGAATGACCCAAGAAAATACAATAACCAGTAAGGGATTTCCTTGTCATAACACAAGAGGCCCAATCTGCATCAGAGAATGCAGAAGCTTGTAATTGGGATTGGACTGGATAGTATAGACCTTTTGAGACAGTGCCTTTGAGATATCTCAATAGATGAAGAGCAGCTTGCATATGAGGTTCCTTTGGAGCGGAGACAAACTGACTAAGGTGTTGAACTGCATAGGATATATCTGGTCTTGTCATTGTGAGATAGAGAAGTCTTCCCACTAGTCGTCTGTAAGATTCAGGCTGAGAAATAGGAACACCTTTGTCAATAGACAACTTCAAGCGTTGAGGTAAAGGTGATGGAACAGGCTTAGCTGCAGTTAAACCTGCATCAGTAAGAATATCAAGGATATACTTTCGTTGATTGAGATAAGTCCCAGAAGATGTTCTGCACACCTCAATACCCAAAAAATACTTTGCATGTCCCAAATCTTTAATTGTGAACTTTTTATCAAGAGCAGTCTTGACCTTCTGAATTTCTGTATCACAGTTTCCTGTTAAGAGAATGTCATCAACATACACTAAGGCTGTTGTGAATTCTTGACCAGTGCTCTTCACAAATAAGGAGTAATCATTTTTTGACTGTTTGAAACCCATTTGAATAAAAAACTTAGACAATTCATGATTCCATTGTCTTGAAGCTTGCTTTAAACCATACAATGACTTTTTCAACTTACACACCTGACCAGGTTTGGCTTTCATATACCCCTCAGGAGGTTTCATGTATATTTCTTCATCAATATAGCCATGAAGGAATGCATTATTAATGTCCAGTTGATGAAGAGGCCACCCTTTTGCAGTGGCTATTGCAATCAACACTCTAACAGTTGCTAGTTTAGCCACTGGTGAGAAAGTATGCTTGTAATCTGTTCCTTCCTTTTGATCAAAACCTCTTACAACCAGGCGGGCTTTCAATCTTTCAACAGATCCATCTGGGTTATACTTTGTCTTATAAACCCATTTAGAAGAAATGGCATTATGTCCTGCAGGTAGATCTGTGAGAACCCATGTATGATTGTTTTCTAAAGCTGCAAGTTCTGTATTCATAGCTGCTATCCAATCAGGATTTTGAGATGCCTGTATATAGTTTTTAGGTTCCAATGTTGTTAAAACATTGGCTAAAAAACTAATGTACTCAGGAGGTAAATGTTCAAAATCAGTATTTTTGAATAATGGATAAGAAGCATTAAGAACACTAGAAGCCTTGTGTGTGGTTGTGACAAAAGCTTTCAACCATGCTGGTGGAACAGCATTTCTGGTTGATCTTCTAAGAATGGGAGCATTCTGAGGATTAGGAACTGAAAGAGTAGAATCTTGTGATGAATCAGAGGGGATGATAGTTGAAGAAGTGTCAGGAACTGGGGTGTTGTTTATGACCGTATCATCATCTTCATTGTAGTGATCAGTAACAGAGGGAAATAAAGAGGAATTATGAACAGGCTGTTGTGTTTGAGTAAAAGGGAAGATATGTTCCTGAAAAATAACGTCGCTGCTATTGAAAACTTCTTTGCTTTGAAGATTATAGAGCTTATAGCCCTTTTGCCCTGTAGGATAACCCAAGAAAACACATTTAACACCTCTTGGAGCAAACTTATCTTTGGATGGTTTGGTGACAGCAGCAAAGCATAAACATCCAAATACTCTGAGGTTAGTATAATCAGGTGGTTTACCATGAAGTGCTTCAAATGGGGTCTTCCATGACAAAATTTTCATAGGCATCTTATTGATTAGATATGTAGCTGCTAAAATACAATCTCCCCAAAACATATTTGGAAGATTAGCATGTAGTTTCATGGCTCTTGCAGTATCTAAAAGATGCCTATGTTTCCTCTCTACAATCCCATTTTGCTGTGGTGTGTAGGTCATTGACCTTTGATGGATAATTCCCTGTGATCTTAAAAGAGACTGAACTTCTTTATTGACAATTTTAGTACCATTGTCAGATCCAATAAACTTTGGTTTAGAATGAAAATGGTTTCCTATGTAGGAAATAAAAGCTGACAGCAAAGAAACCACTTGATCTTTGGTGTGAACTAGATAAGTCCAAGTGGACCTTGTATGATCATCAACAATGGTTAGAAAGTATTTAGCCCCATTAAGAGCAGCAACCTTGTAGGGACCCCATAGATCAATGTGAAGCAATTCAAAAGGAGTAGAGGCAATGGTAATACTTCTAGGAAATGGAAGCCTGTGCTGTTTGGCTAACATGCAAGTATCACAAGAGAATTTTGTACAATCAATATCTTTACATGCAGCAATATGTGTTAATTTGGACATAGAAGTATGACCAAGTCGAGCATGAAAAGTATCAATATCTAGAACACCATCAGAAACAACATTATTTGCAGTCTGAGAAATGGTTGTAGGAAAAGACTTGCATATGTAGAGATTTCTGAGCCCCTTCCCAACTGCTACCACTTGCTTAGTTGAAGGGTCCTGAAAATCAAACCAAGTAGAATGAAATGTACCAATCAACCTTTGAGAGTTCAGTAGTTTTCCAACTGAAAGAAGATTGATCTTGAAATCTGGTACATAGAATACATCTTCCAATGTCAGTGATGGGTTAATTGTCACTCGACCAATTTTTGTGACTGTTTTGATGTTTCCATCAGGAAGATTGATTTGAATTGGTCTTTGTAGAGTTTGGATGGAATGGAACAAGTTCAGGTATGGTGACATATGGTCTGAAGCACCAGTATCCACAATCCAATCTTGCTTAATATCAATATCTGTGTGACATGATAAAGCATAAGAAAGGTTCTGAAATAGATTACCAGCATGTGGAATGGAGGTTCCTGCAGCATGTTTTGAATCAGATGCGTTGGTTCCTTTGTCTTTGAACATCTTCATCATTTCTTGACAAACAGCAGCAACTAATCTTTTATCAATTTCACTCTTCTGTTCATTGTGTACCTCATTCTCAAATTCCATATCAAAGGGAGTTAGTATACCAGTTTTGTCGAAATTCGAAAATACTGGTGCTGCAATTCTGGAATTTTTCTTTGTTTTCTTTCCTTTATACCAGTCTGGATAGCCAATTCGCTCAAAGCATTGTTCATAACTATGGCCATCTTGTTTACAATGAGTGCAATGTTTACGTTCCCCTTTAACTTCAAACTTTTTGTGAGATTGACTGGATTTATTGTTGATATTAGCAAAATAGGCAGTAGGATCAGGAACATTATGAGTGATTTGCTTTTGTTTCTCAACCTGTTGCACTATATAGTATGCTTTGTTGACATTAGGCAAAGGATCCATAGACAGGATTTGATTTCTTACAGATTCAAAATCATCATTGAGCTTCATTAAGAACTGCATTAACTTTGATCTACTGTCTATCTCTAGGAATTTTTCTGTAATTCCACATATGCATTCGTCCATTTTTCCACATGAACAGGTAGGTATTCCGTTCATATTATGCAATTCATCCCAATATCTTTTCATTTTATTGAAATATGCAGCAACAGAAAGGTTACCTTGAGTGATCTTACTCAATTCCCTCTCGATTTGGTAGACGAGAGGTCCATTGCTTTGACCGTAACGTTCTGTAATTTCTCCCCATAGTTGCCGAGCAGACTGTGCATACAGAAAAGCTTCAGATAGTTCAGCTATCATCGAATTTAAGATCCAACAGGTCACCATGAAGTCACATCTTGTACATCGTTGAAGATCCACATCGTTTGGATCTGGTTTTTGTACTGTTCGATCAATGAAACCCAGCTTAAGCTTTGCACCTAGCGCCATTCTGATGGTACGACTCCAACCTAGGAAATTGCTTCCATTGAACGGTGTATTGGTGAGTGTCATGCCAGGATGATCTGAGTTTGCAAGATGCAAAGGATCATTGGTAGGATTTTGAGAATTCGATTCCTGAATGATAGTAGCTTCTGGAATAGACATAGCCACAGAGGACCGTTGGCTCTGATACCATATGAAAATAAGGAAATAGCAGAAAACAGAGGAGAGTAAAGCGTATACTCGATTATGAGACTTTACAATTACAATGAGAATAAACTACAGAGAGTAGTTTATATACACAAGTAAGAGGCTGAAGCTTAACTAACTAACCAACTAACTGTTGTAACTAATTACTCAACTAACTAATAACAAAAACAGATATATATATACATCTTCTACTAATATATTTCTCAAATATTAACCATGAAACCGCCTGTTAGACAGAGAGACCTCAAATCAAACTCATTAAATGATATGCAAATAATTAGTTAAAGTGAAAAGCCAAAGTTGGTGCATGTCGGGGTGTCCAAAACCGGATATTTTGAATTTTGGATATCTGAAATTTCGCATAATGATTTTTGCTATCCGAATCTGAAATTTCGGATTCGGATATCGGATTATCCGAAAATTCATATTTATTTTTATTTTTTTTAAAAAATTAAATCAAATATTTAAATATCTAAAATACAAATTCATATATCCAAATACATATTACAAAATAAATATATCACAAACTAAATATATGCGGAATTATTTTACTCGAAACGATTAAAAAACTAAAATATATAAAGTATTAGTTAATAAATCTATAATATCATGCAAGATAAAACTAAAAAATATATATTAGAATAATAATAAACACTCAATATTATGTAAACAATCAATATTAAAGAGTTAATTATTTTTTAATTTTCGGATATTTCGGATATCTGAATATCCGAAAATTTTGAATTTTACTATCCGAATCCGAAATTTGGATATCCGAAAATCCAGATATCTAAAATTTCAGATAGTTTCGGATATTTATTTCGGATGCTCGGATTTGGATTTTTTTTTTGAACACCCCTTAACATTGGCAATCAACAGAAGCTTATATGAGTTAGTGAGTTGTGTAGTACTTTAGGTTCATTTAGAAATTAAACATCATGTGTGTTTTGCACGCATCACTTCATATATTTATTTTGAGATATTTGTACAAAAGACCGTCCTTAAGTAGACTATTTTTGCGATTAAAATGTAAATAATTAGTTAAAGCCAAAGTTGGTACATGTGTTACATTGGCAATCAACAAAACTACAAAGCTTATATGACTTAGTCAGTTGTGTAATACTTTAGGTTCATTTAATATTAAACATGATGTGTGTTTTGTAGGCATCACTTCATATTTTTATTTTGGGATATTTATGCAAAAATCCCTCAAGTTGGACTATTTTTGCGATTAATACCCTCAACAATTTTTCATTGTAGAAAAAACCCCAACCGGTAAAATCTTACGGAAAGGAAATATTACCGGTTGTAACCGGTTGAAAGTCACAGGCCACCGTCAACAAGTCACCAGTAACCACCACCAGAGGTTCGCCAAAAAAAGTAAATTCTAACAAAAAAAACAAAGATTTGAACAAAGAAATAAACAATAATGTGGATTTGAATCATAAAACACAGATAAGTGAGTTCGTTGGAGTGAAGGTTAGGGTTGGTCAGCAGATTGTAACCAGTTCATCAAGTTGCAAGTCATTTTTTATAAATAAAAAATCCATTTTGATAAGTTTTAGTATTTGAGGTTTTTGCATACAATGACAAATGGTTGATGGATTTAATAATAAAAATGATCAAACTTAAGTGTGTTTTTACGCAAATTTCCCTCTTATTTTTACTTGATTTAAATTTAACTTTTACTTTTATTAACTACGCCACTGAATATTGTCCGATAGAACATATGATATTAAATTTTAGTTTATTGTCATTTATAAGTCAACAAAATATTCATTGAATTTCATTTATTATATTATATTTTTAGTTACAGATTTCAATTCATCATGACATTTTCTTTCATTTTTATATATAACTAGTTATTTGTCAATGTATTACATGATATATGTATAAAATAATATTTTTTTACAAAGACATATAAAAGTAAATTAGTAAATTAAAATTATAAATTTATAATAATTAGAGACTATTATTAAAACTTAATAGATAAACTATCTAGACGATATAAACTGTAAAACTAAAATACACAATACACATATAAATAAAAAAATTTTACTGATTGGATTAGCATGTTGATCTATAGTTTTTTTAATTATATATATAGATTTATTTGTTTTAACTAATATGAAAATAAAATATCATAATAATTTATAAAAGATAATTAGAGTTATTTATCTACTTTCCTTAATATTAGAATGAAATTATGGTAATAAAATAGACGGGAAAATGAATTTAAGATGCCATAAAAAAATGACATGTGACAAAATTATTTTGCTATATTAATATATATGGATCTGCATCTTCATCTTTTGTCTTCATTGTTTTAGTAAAATATATTATATTTAATTAATATTTAGTTTATTTTGTAAAAAAAACTTCAAAAACTAACTATAATATTGAACATTTAATGACAATATTAAGGTAAAATGTGAGTTAGGTTTCAGCTTATTGTCTCTTTTAGTTTATTAAAGTTTTAAATGGTTGTAATGGATATAATAGATAGCTAGTAAACACACACACACATATATATATATATATATATATATATATATATATATATATATATATATATATATATATATATATATATATATATATATATATATATATATATATATATATATATATATATATATATATATAGGTTCAAGTGATTACAAACCATTATGTAGCGCACCAGAAGGTATCACCCTTAATAGTAATTGTTTTTAAAAATAATTTCATGAACATGTTTTAATTAACATTATGAAGATCATATGTGAATTTCACGCAAATCCGAACACTCTAAGTGCATGAAAAATCGCATCACATAAATGTGTGTTCACATATATTCAAAATTATATAAGTGTGTGTTCACATCATTTTTTAGGAGCTAGGAGATGTGAATGTATGTGAAATTTACATATGATCCTCATAATGTTAATTAAAACATTTTTATGAAAAAAATTTAAAAATTATTTTAAAGGTGGTACCTTCTGGTGTGCTGCATAATGGTGGTACTCTCTCGAACCATATATACATACATACATATATATATATATATATATATATATATATATATATATATATATATAGATGGGATCATTGCAGAACCTAAATTTAGTGTAGAACTGTAGAACCAATATCGTCCATAGATTAGAATAATCTAATGGTCTTGGTTAAAAGAGTTAAGTTTGGAATTAGTGAAAAAAAGATTGGTAATAGTGATATTTTAATTCTTGGAGGGGTAAAAAAGGAAAAGATTGGAAATAGCAAAAAGATTGACATTGGCAAAATAAATATCTTTTTTCTTTAAATTAAAATAACATTAATATTATTAATTTTTAAATCAAAAAAATTATACCATAAAAACGAGAATTTTATACTCTTTAAAACGAGACCGGTCATGATATATTTTTTTCGAAAAAATTTTACGTGTTTATTTTTCGTAAAAAAAAATTACCCAGACCACGATGCAATATATGATGGTGAGATAATGAGATCATTCGATATCGAATGAACACTTTGATATCGTATATTTAACGTCAATGCAACACTGCATATACGCTCATTATTAACAGAGCTAAAATAATAGTCACAATTAGTAGTCAAAGTTGGTGGATTTAACGAGAACGGTTATGATATATATTTTTTATTTTTCGTAAAAAAAATTTTACCCAGACCACGATGCAATATATCATGGTGAGGTCATGAGATCATTCGATATCGAATGAACAGTTTGATATCGTATATTTAACGTCAATGCAACATTGCATATACGTTCATTACTAACAGAGCCAAAATAATAGTCATAATTAGTAGTCAAAGTTGGTGGATTTAACGAGAACGGTTATGATATATATTTTTTTATTTTTCGTAAAAAAAAATTTACACAGACCACGATGCAATATATCATGGTGAGATCATGAGATCATTCGATATCGAATGAACACTTTGATACCGTATATTTAACGTCGATGCAACACTGCATATACGTTCATTATTAACAGAGATAAATAATAGTCAAAATTAGTAGTCAAAGTTGGTGGATTTAACGAGAACGGTCATGAATATATTTTTTTTGAAAAAAAATTTACGTGTTTATTTTTCGTAAATTTTTTTTACCCATACGACCATTCGATGTCGAATGAACACTTTGATATCGTATATTTAACGTCGATGCAACACTGCATGTCCATTATATATTAAAAGAGTAAAAGAAAAAGTCAAAGTGGACAGTCAAACTTGGTAGGCTGCTATTAATTCAATGTTAATTGTATAATTACTATCTTATCCCTAGTGTTATATTATAATCTAATGGTTTAGATTGGTTCTATGGTTCTGCACTAAATTATGGTTCTGCAATGATCCCATCCTATATATATATAAATAGTATCTTTTATATTCCAGAATTTATTAATGATTTTTAAAAATACATGATTTAACATAGTATACGATTAAAATTCATGTTTTATGATTTTTAAAAATTATTAAAAGTAGTTATTTTAAAATTTTGTTTTTTTTTTTTTAATGCTAGCAATAGTTTATAGATTTAGAAAAAAAATGACATGAAATAAAAAAGTAGAGTAAATTACAGAAATGGTCCCTATGGTTTGTTCAAATTATGAAAACGGTCTCTCAACTTTTAAAGTTGCAGTGACGGTCCCTCAAACCTCTTTTTACTTGCAAAATTGGTCCTTCTATTTCTAAAATTTTTAAAAATGATGATTTTGCCCTTACTTCAATTACAAGTTTGGTAATTTCAATTTTGGTCTTTTTTCTTATTTTTTTATTTTTGGTTTAACTTTGAAATATTAATTTAATAAATTATGATTTGATTCATTATTAAATATATTTTTATTTTTATTTCTATTCTCATTATTATTATTATTATTATTATTATTATTATTATTATTATTATTATTATTATTATTATTATTATTATTATTATTATTATTATGATTAATTATGCCTATTTATTTTGTAAAATAAATCTACACTTATTTACTCAAAATTATTTTTATTTATACACTTAATTAGTTAATTTAAGCATCTTTTTATGTATTCAATTTATTTATTAAAGTTTTAATTATTTATATTTTATTAGTTAAACTATTTTTAAAATTTTATTATTTATGCTTTTCCATTGACTATTTAATTACGTTAATAAATTTTGAATTTATGCAAATTTTGATTAAATTTACTAATTAATTTCGTTTTGATTTAAGTTTACAAATATTTTGTTACGCTAATATGTTTTTATTTAAATTTATTATTTTATTTGTTTGGATTTAAATATTTTTCTATGCCAGTACGTTTGGATTTAAATTTATTATTTTATTTGTTTGGTTTTAAAAAAATGCCTTAAAAGTTATAAAATTATTAATATATATTAATTATAAATAATTTTACAAATAATTTTATAAATAAACAAATAACATATTTTTTAAATTAGGTATATAGATAAGTATATATAAGATATAATTTGGATGTAGATTTAAATCTTATCTATTTATTAATATTTAAAGATGTAAGAAATAATATATTATATTTATATTTTATATTTAATGATCTTTATAGATATTATAAATAACGAATTATATTTATATTTTAGTTTATTTTATTTAAATAATATATATTGTTACATTAAAACGTTTTGATTTAAATTTAATATTTTATTTTTTATAATTTTAATATTTATGCAAATATGTTTTGATTTCAATATAGTATTTTAATATTTTTGATTTACAACTTTGTACATTAATATGTTTTATACACTTAAATATTTTGTTAATTTTGACTTAAGTGTTAACGTAGAAAATTCTTAAATCAAAACAAATAAATAATAAATTGAAACTAAAACATACAAGCATAACAAAATATTTGAATCGAAACAAATAAAGTAATAATTTTAAATAAAAATATATTAGCGTAACAAAATATTTAAATAAAAAATAATAAATTAGTAAACTTAAATCAAAACGTAATAAATTAGTAAATTTAAATCAAAATTTACATAAATTCAAAATTTATTAAAGTAACCATATAGTTTGATGGAAAAATATAAATAATAAAATTATACAGATAGTTTAACCAATAAAATATAAATAAATAAAAAAAATAAAAATAAAACAAGTTTTAGTAAATAATATAGATTTATTTTACAAAATAAATAGGTATAATTAATAATAATAATAATATATTTAATAATGAATCAAATCATAACTTATTAAATTAATATTTCAAATTTAAAACCAAAAATTTAAAAAAAAAGACCAAAATTGAAATTACCAAACTTGTAATTTAAAAAAAGGGCAAAATCATCATTTTTAAAAATTTTAGAAACAGAAGGACTAATTCTGCAAGTAAAAAGCGGTTTGTGGGACCGTTACTACAACTTTGAAAGTTGAGGGATCGTTTTTCATAATTTTGAACAAATCACAGGGACCATTTCTGTAATTTACTCAAAAAAGTATATTACTTTCTATGGTTTCTTCATGATTTTAATGTACTGAATAGTTTTTACTAATATAAAATAGGGTAAATTACAATTTTCGGCCCTGTGGTTATATATAAATTATGGTTATAATCCTTTTAATGTCGAAATTACAATTTCAGTATATATGGTTGTCATTTTGTTATGCTTTTAGTCCTTTGACCAACCATTTTTTTAAAAATGACCATTTTGCCCTTTTAACTTTGTTTCACTTTTGGTCCTTTACTAATTACTTTCTTTTTTATATTATTTTAATTACTTTTATCCTATTATTATTTATTTGATATTTAGTTTTTTTTATTGTTACAAATTAATTAAAGTATTATTTTCGTTTACTATTATTATTTATTTATTTGATATATCTTTTTTTGTTAATTATTACAAGATTTTTATTAAAATAATTTTTTCTATATATGGATTTGTATGTTAGTGAGTTGTATTATTATTAATACTTTAATTAAGTTCAAATATTTATTCAACTATATACACATTTATTTTTAAAAAATTTATTAAGTTTCTTTTTTAAAACTTATAACTATTTATATATATAATTTATTTATCTTTTTTAATATTATATATTACTCATAAAAATACTTAGTTATCTTTAATTTATTTATTTTATTAAGTGAATATATTTTGATTTATTTTAGAGTACATACATACATGTATGTTGTACATGTATATATATACATATATATATATAACGGTTTAATGAAATATATAATTTTTTTGAAACTTAAAATTTTATATGTATATAAACTGCACATGTTTAAAGGTCATGAAATTTAAATTTAATAAAATATAAGAATTTGTGTATAAATTAAATTAATTTATTAAATTTTGTTATAAACTTGCGTAGTTTTTATTATGATTAATGGAATAATACATTGTACATTTGTAATTTATATGAATATTAACTTTATAAAATATATAAATTAGAATGAATTATATGTTAAATAATATATTTTATTAAGTTAAAATTACATCGAGCATAAAAGTTTTATAAAAATAGAAAAAAAAGTAAAATGTTTAAATTAATACATATATGTATAAATTTAGACAAAAATATGACCAAATTTATAAGTATTTATATAATAAAGTAATATAAAGTAGAGACAAAAGATAAATAAGTTGAATGATAAATAGTTAAAAACTTTACCTTTTAAAAACTAAATATATAAATAGTTCAATATATGTTTAAATTTTATATGTAACAACGATATTAATAACAATAATTAACAACAATACAATATATTAAATTTAGTCATATACAAATTATTTTCAATTACTACTAATTATTCATGTATATACTTAAACTATAAGATAATAATAATAATAATAATAATAATAATAATAATAATAATAATAATAATAATAATAGTAATAGTAATATTAATGTCAAATTCATAATGAAAATAAAACATGTTAAATAATTTATTACCTCATTTAAATTTTAATTAATAGTAATAATAAGAAAAATATATTAAATAAATAATAAAAGTATAATAATAAATCATTAAAAAATGAAATATAAAGAAATATTTTGATGAGGGACCAAAAATGAAATAAAGTGAAAGGGTAAAATTGTCATTTTTGAAAAAAATTTGGATAAAAGGACCAAATGCATAATAAAACGCCAACTATAAGTACTGTAATTGTAATTTTATCATAAAAAGGACGATAACCATAATTTTTATATAACCACAGGGACGAAAATTGTAATTTACCCTATAAAATATGTTTTTGTTTTCTTTTGGACTTTGTTTGTATTTGTAACAGATGATTAAGTGTACGTTATGCATTTAAATACAATATACTATTAAATTAAAATATGGTATTATTTTTTAATTTATGTACTATCACTCTATCAGCTTTAGTTTATTTCGATCAATATGTTTAATGTGGATTTAATATATTTAACTTATAACTGATTACAATCCGTAATCTCAGAATTTTGTTTTTAATTATTTATCATAGAAAAGATACAAATTCAATTATCCCGTCTTAACGTGCGTTCAATTATTTTCTTGTTAAATAATATTAATTTAAATCTTTTTTTCCCTCTGTTTAATGAAACAGGTTTATGTGATTAGTTTTGTTTCTATATGACTCATATGAGCTCAAATATGGAATCAGTTTTTTGTTTAGAATTAAATACTCAAATATTACAATTCATAAATCATTAATAAGAAATTCATTCACTTAATTTAATAGTGATAATAGTGGTAATTATTTGTCTAAAAAGATCAGTTCATACGTATACGTGTATACCGTGATAGCTGGGTTGATTTGTATGATGCTATTTAAAGAATTCAACATGGTGGTAGAATCTTAGCCTCAATTGACTGGTAAAATAAAATTTAGAAAAAAATTATAATTATAATTATAATAAATATATAGTATGTTTATTAGTACGTTGATATACGAAATTGTGGTTGAGGTTGACTAATATATATATATATATATATATATATATATATATATATATATATATATATATATATATATATATATGTGTATATATATATATATATATATATATATATATATATATATATATATATATAGATGGGATCATTGCAGAACCTAAATTTAGTGTAGAACTGTAGAACCAATATCGTCCATAGATTAGAATAATCTAATGGTCTTGATTAAAAGAGTTAAGTTTGGAATTAGTGAAAAAAAGATTGGTAATAGTGATATTTTAATTCATGGAGGGGTAAAAAAGGAAAAGATTGGAAATACCAAAAAGATTGACATTAGGAAAATAAATATCTTTTTTCTTTAAATTCAAATAACATTAATATTATTAATTTTTAAATCAAAAAAATTATACCATAAAAACGAGAATTTTATACTCTTTAAAACGAGACCGGTCATGATATATTTTTTTCGAAAAAATTTTACGTGTTTATTTTTCGTAAAAAAAAATTACCCAGACCACGATGCAATATATCATTGTGAGATAATGAGATCATTCGATATCGAATGAACACTTTGATATCGTATATTTAACGTCAATGCAACACTGCATATACGCTCATTATTAACAGAGCTAAAATAATAGTCACAATTAGTAGTCAAAGTTGGTGGATTTAACGAGAACGGTTATAATATATATTTTTTATTTTTGGTAAAAAAAATTTTACCCAGACCACGATGCATATATATCATGGTGAGATCATGAGATCATTCGATATCGAATGAACACTTTGATATCGTATATTTAACGTCAATGCAACATTGCATATATACATTCATTACTAACAGAGCCAAAATAATAGTCACAATTAGTAGTCAAAGTTGGTGGATTTAACGATGATATATATTTTTTTATTTTTCGTAAAAAAAATTTTACCCAGACCACGATGCAATATATCATGGTGAGATCATGAGATCATTCGAAATCAAATGAACACTTTGATATCGTATATTTAACGTCGATGCAACACTGCATATACGTTCATTATTAACACAGATAAATAATAGTCAAAATTACTAGTCAAAGTTGGTGGATTTAACGAGAACGGTCATGAATATATTTTTTTGAAAAAAAATTTACGTGTTTATTTTTCGTAAATTTTTTTACCCATACGACCATTCGATGTCGAATGAACACTTTGATATCGTATATTTAACGTCGATGCAACACTGCATGTCCATTATATATTAAAAGAGTAAAAAAAAGTCAAAGTAGACAGTCAAACTTGGTAGGCTGCTACTAATTCAATGTTAATTGTATAATTACCATCTTATCCCTAGTGTTATATTATAATCTAATGGTTTAGATTGGTTCTATGGTTCTGCACTAAATTAAGGTTCTGCAATGATCCCAACCCTATATATAGATGAGATCATTGCAGAACATAAATTTAGTGTAGAACCGTAGAACCAATATCGTCTATAGATTAGATTAATCTAATGGTCTTGATTAAAACCATAAAATTTGGAATTAGTGAAAAAAAAGATTGGCATTTGTGATTATTTAATTCTTTGAGGGGTAAAAAAGGAATAGATTGGAAATAGCAAAAAGATTGACATTAGTAAAATAAATATCATTTTTCTTTAAATTAAAATAACATTAATATGATTAATTGTTAAATCAAAAAAATTATACCATAAAAACGAGAATTTTATACTCTTTAAAACGAGACCGGTCATGATATATTTTTTTCGAAAAAATTTTACGTGTTTATTTTTCGTAAAAAAAATTACCCAGACCACGATGCAATGTAGCATGGCCGGTATCATTCAATGTCGAATGAACACTTGATATCGTATATTCAACGTCGATGCAACACTGCATGTACATTCAAAATTAACAGAACCAAAATAATGGTCAAAATTAGTAGTCAAAAGTTGGTTGATTTAATGAGAACAGTAATGACATATTTTTTTCGAAAAAATTTTACGCGTTTATTTTTCATAAAAAAAATTTACCCAGACCACGATGCAATGTAGCATGACCGATATAATTCAACGTCGATGCAACACTGCATATACATTCAAAATTAACAGAACCAAAATAATGGTCAAAATTAGTAGTCAAAAGTTGGTTGATTTAATGAGAACAGTAATGACATATTTTTATTCGAAAAAATTTTACGCGTTTATTTTTCATAAAAAAAATTTACCCAGACCACGATGCAATGTAGCATGACCGATATAATTCAACGTCGATGCAACACTGCATGTACATTCAAAATTAACAGAACCAAAATAATGGTCAAAATTAGTAGTCAAAAGTTGGTTGATTTAATGAGAACAGTAATGACATATTTTTTTCGAAAAAATTTTACGCGTTTATTTTTCATAAAAAAAATTTACCCAGACCACGATGCAATGTAGCATGACCGATATAATTCAACGTCGATGCAACACTGCATATACATTCAAAATTAACAGAACCAAAATAATGGTCAAAATTAGTAGTCAAAAGTTGGTTGATTTAATGAGAACAGTAATGACATATTTTTATTCGAAAAAATTTTACGTGTTTATTTTTCGTAAAAAAAAATATCAGCAGACCACCATGCAATGTAGCATGACCGGTATAATTCAATGCGATGCAACACTGCATGTACATTCAAAATTAATAGAACCAAAATAATGGTCAAAATTAGTAGTCAAAAGTTGGTTGATTTAATGAGAACAGAAATGACATATTTTGTTCGAAAAAATTTTACGTGTTTATTTTTCGTAAAAAAAAATATCAGCAGACCACCATGCAATGTAGCATGACCGATATAATTCAATGCGATGCAACACTGCATGTACATTCAAAATTAACAAAACTAAAATAATGGTCAAAGTTAGTAGTCAAAAGTTGGTTGATTTAATTAGAATAGTAATGATATATTTTTTTCGAAAAAATTTTACGTGTTTATTTTTCGTAAAAATTTTTTTTACCTAGACCTTCATTCAATATATTTTATAGAGATCATTCAATGTCGAATTACAGTTTATTTCACACATTCAACACTGCATGTACCTTCGATATTAAAAGAGTCAAAAATGGTCAAAGTGGGCAGTCAAACTTGGTAGACTACTATTAATTCAATGTTAATTGCATAATTACCATCTTATCCCTAGTGTTATATAATAATCCAATTGTTTAGATTGGTTCTATAGTTCTGCACTAAATTAAGGTTCTGCAATGATCAATGAGTTTGTCCTTTAATTAAACTATGCAATCATCAATGAGTTTGTCATTAATTTTTTCTTTTTCTTCCATTTTTTCCGGCAAGAAGAAGCTCAGTTCCGTCGCCGGAAAACCATTCCGTTTTTTTATTTCACCTGAATCCATGGAGTCGACCGACACATTTCAACAGACCTCGTGTAATATTTTTCCAAATGGTTTTGCAGCCGATGAGGAGGTCGACGATTGTTTTTCTCCTAATCCAGGTCATGTTTATATTTGATTCGAGTATTCGTTGCTTTATTTAACGTTTCTTCTACGTAGAATATGTTGCATTCTACGTAGAATATGTTGCATTCTACGTAGAATATCTTGCATTCTACGTAGAATATCTTGCATTCTATGTTGTCTGTAAATCTATATATATTTTTGTATTCTATGTTGTCTGAATAGAACTTCTATAAACATTTATAGATTTTGGATTCTTTAATTTGTATTCTTCTCAGATTTTATGTTATCTTATGATGTTCATATTTTCTATGTCAGTGTAAATCTATATAGATCTTCTCACATTTATAGTTTTTTACAGATTGTTTGCAAATTTATATAGATCTTAGGTAAGTGTCATATATTCTATATAGAATACCTCAATTCTACGCAGAATGTTCACATATTTTTCATAGAATACCACTAATCTACGTAGATAGTTCACATATTCTACATAGAATATTGCTATTCTATGTAACTAGAAAAGTTATACATTTTTTTTGCATCATAGTTTTGAATCCATTGTTTTAATGCAGGTTGTAAAAGATTCTATCATGGGCACCATTGATTGTGATTGTCGAATGTTCGATCGGATTGTGTTGCTTTGTATCTCCGTCATAGAATGTTGTATATTCACCATAGAATATTATGTTGAGTCCATTGAATATATTTTAATCTTCATATAAAGTTGTATATTATTCATAGAATACATTGTATAATATCTAAAAACTCTGGTGGTTTTTTTTTTGTAGGAAAAAAAAATGATAAAGAGAAAATCGAGGAGGGCATTAATTGTGTTGGAAAACGCGTGCAGTGCTTTTTCAATGATATTCAAAATTTTTTCTCCCTTTTACCCCTCCCCTCCTCTTTTTTCCAACAACATACCCCTTGAAATCATTTTTATTTCAAAAATGTCATCCAACATCTCAGCCTTTGATCCTATTAATCCAAAGGCTGAGATTAGTTCTTAGGTTCCCATAATATTTAAGGTTCTCAAAAGAACCCTCCCCTATATATATATATATATATTAGTAGATTATATAAGTATAGTATAGGGATAATTGTGAAAAAAAAAACCCCAACTTGTCAGTTTTTGTGATTAAAACCCCAAACCATTTTTCATTGTGTAGAAAACCCCGAACTAACTAAAAATCAGTAAATCAAGGTTTTATCAATGGGTAAAACACTACGTGGACCGGTGAATAACCTACATGGAATAAATTTTAGTTGTTGAAACCGGTTGTCAAATATTACACATCATTTGAACCCCCGTTGATAATTTTTAATTGTAATTTTTAAACGGGATTACATCATCAACGGGAGGTTTAAACGATGTGTAATACTTGGCAACCGGTTTCAACAATTAAAAATTATTTCACGTAGGTTATTTATCGGTCCATGTAGGATTAATAACCGGTTTCAACCGGTTACCCATTGATAAAACATTGATTTACTGATTTTAGTTAGTTCGGGGTTTTCTATTCAACGAAAATGGTTTGAGGTTTAATCACAAAAAACTGACAAGTTTGGGGTTTTTTTCGCAGTTATCCCTGTAGTATATAATTAGATTATATAAATATATAGTATATAACTACATAAGTGGGTTTTTTTTGCAATTAAACCCACTTTATAATTGGGTTTTCTCCAACATTTTTCGATGCATAAGGTTCTTCATTGAACCCACCCATATATATATATATATATATATATATATATATATATATATATATATATATATATATATATATATATATATAATAAAATCTAAATTAATATTGATGATACACATTTAGAAATAATTTTTTTTTAAAGTGTTACAAAAAGCTACTACTCATATATATATATTTATAAAAATATATAAAAGATATTTTTGACAAATAACTATACTTTTCTTGTATTTTTTTATAACAATTAATATTTATATGTGTTAATTTTAAGTTTACAAACATATTATACAACAAATTAAGTTTTAAAAATTATCCACGTAATAGTGGGTTCATAAACTAGTAATATATATAAGTAGCAAAATGAAGAATCTAAAATCTATTACAAGTAATTAGAAGCTACAAATTTTGATAGAAGTAATTTAAACAAACTGTAATTAATTATTCTTGTATCTAAAAGCTTAAACACAGTATAAGTAAATTCTAAGGGGACGTTTGGTTCGCAAATTTTTTTCTCTGGGATTTGCATTTTGTCAAATGATTTACATTATGCAGCATTTGCTAGGATTTTGTCAAATAATTTGCATTATCTTATAGTAAAAAAGTGCTAATTAGAAGAATGCAATGTAACTGGGATTTAAAATCATAGAGGGGAGACTGGATTTTAAATAACGAAGAAGGAATGGATTTAATAAATCCTATGATTTTAAATCACCATTACTGAAATCTGCGAACCAAACACAAAAGTTTAAATGCAAATCCTAATGAATCCCAAGAAATCCGCGAACCAAAAGCCCCCTAAATCTTTCAGAATTCATTCCCTTGTTACATGTCAGGTGGTTAATGTAACATCCGGACTTTTAACCTGGTACGTGTAATCGTTTTAATGGACTTTTAATTTATATTTTTGCGTTGGTCCAATGGAATCCCGATTAATGGATTCTACGTGCCGGGATCGGGTCTACGTGTCGTCGGATAATTATTTTAGCGGATTATTATTATTTATGAGATCGTGGATTTAATTGGGTTAAAATGATATTAATGGTGAAAATGTGGTACCGAGTTCGGGTTAATCGGGTCCGAGACTTGCTATATAAGGAAAGCATATATAAAGGAAGTGGGTTGAAACCTTTGTTCCTTTCCCTTGCCAGTTTCAGAAAGTGTGCGTGTGTGTTGTGTGTGTGTACCAGACCAGCAGAAAGCAAGCAAATCCAGGAGTTTGGGAGCTGACTTGTTATCCTCACCATCATCTTGTGTTCTTGGAACTTAAAAGGTAAGAGAGTATAGATTTTGTGGCTGAAATTCGTATATTCATATTGTTGGATTCGTGGATATGGCTTAAAAGCCTGTAGGATAGCTGTTTATGAGTTTGGGTGTATTTTGCAGCTGGAAATCGTGTTTGGGGGAGATGAATCTCCCTGGTTCAGCCATGTCCGAAGAACAGAGTACGCCTGTACGTCCGTGGCGCGACCCACAGAGCGCGGCCGAGATGGGTTCAGCATAGGCAGTGGGTTTTGGGCCAGCGATGATAAGCGTGGTCGGGTTTAGAGCGCGGCCGCGATGGCCAGAGCGCGACCGCGACGCCCCGAGCGCGGACCATGATCTGTGTGGTGTTGGGCTGGCTTGACTTTGGGCCTTGGTGTCCGTTTGGGGTTATCGGTTGGGTTTAGTTTAGTTACAGAGTCAGTGTTTGGGTCTGTGTTGTATATCAGTTGGGCCTGTGTTAATATTCTGGGCTTTGTTATTTGTCCAGGGTTGAGCAAACATCGTGTTGAGCCGCGACAGTGATCAGGCCAGTACCGTTGAGATCAATTATCAGTGAATAGGTGAGTACTTGAGTTAAATGAGCGCTCTATTTTCCGAGTTGTAATGTGTTATCTGTGTATATTGTGATGTGTGATATGAGACAGAGACATGGCGCCTCGGGTATGATTTTATGTACCTCTTTATATGTGTTATACGTGTATGAGTTCCTGGTGTCCGTGATGTGTGATCCCGCAGGCTGACTGTCCCTAACCAGTCATGAAGTATGAGACTGTATAAGTGTATATATACAGCGGTGTTTATTGCCAGGTCGCTCATGTGCCTATTGTGTAGCTAACCGCTACTGTGTGCGGCCTGTTTGCTGGGGAACGGCACCCCCTTGAGTTAAAATGTGCTCGAGTTATGAGTTCTTTGAGTATCCGTGATAATGTGTTGAGCTATCTATGTGTCTGTGCATGCTATGTGTTCTTTCTGCAGAGTCTAACCCTCGCGTACTCACGAGCTTCCCAGCTTATGTTTTCGAGTCTAACGTGTCTTAGGCAGTCAGACAGTGGGGTCACAACCGCAGCAGCCGCAGAAGTAGAAGTCGAGACTGAGTAGAGTTTGTTTATGTATTCTTCTATATGCTGATGTCATGTTTTGGGGAAACTCTTGTATCTGAATAGTATGTGTGTGGTAGTTAGTGTTTAGACTCTGTATGTATATCTGTATCAGACATGCGACTTATTGTATTAAAGTTTTTTTTAATTAATCGTGATTTCCGTTAACCCCTACCATGTGTAATGTGAGATGTTTACGATATTGCCACTTATGATTATATATTAACGTGGCTTTGATCTGTGAAAAGAGGGTGTTACAGTTAATGTAACCCTCATGGAATCGTTGCATATATATAACCAATACAAACCATATATTAGAATTGACATTGGATGAGATATAAATATCATTTAGACCTCATTTGTTTTCTTTTCTTATATGTTAATTCCCCCTTGAATCAGAAAATTCAGATGCTTTATATATAAGTTGTTTGTTAAAAAAAAAACTATTATTAAGATAAAAAAACATCTAAGCCTCCTTGTAAAAATAAATATAAGAAGCGGCCTTTAATATGAAACCAAGTGATACCCTCACCTATCTCACTCACGTCGCCAGTGCTGCCTAAGGTTAATGGCCCTGCCTCTGTCCATGACATTGTTCACACGTCGGGGTTGCCTTCTTCATCAATTGTTATAACTGGACCATCTCAGTCCGTTGAACAAACTTGTTACACCCATGCCGAGATTGATGCATTGTTGGTGAAATAAACTTTAGAATCTTCAACTAGATAATCGCGAGTGGAAGCTAAATTAGAGGCCCTTCTACAAGGTTTGAAAGCCAATGATATCGAAATTGGGTTTTCGGATGAAGACGAGGACGAGGTTGATGGTGAAGATTGAAAAGTAGGTTTATAGTATGGAATGATTTGGGTTTTCGGATGAAGACGAGGACGAGGATGATGGGGAAGATCGAAAAGTAGGTTATAGTGTGGAACGATGCTGTATAAATGGTATTGTTTCGATACTGTTTTACGGTGATGATATTGTTGTTTTATGTTGATGATATTGTTGGTGTTTGTAATGTTAGAAAGTGTAAAAAAAATTATGTAATAATAGGTGGAAAACAACAAAAACAACAATATGCTAAAAAAATGTTAGGCTATACAGCAAGGACATCTCTTCACTATAGGTAATATGTCATCAACATAAATAATAATGTTAAACATAATATAATTTCTAAGGTATTGACATGTCCTCACTATAGGTAATATGTCCTCACCATAGATAATTATACTAAGCAGAATATAAATACTTAAAGTAAGGGCATGTTCTCACCATAGCTGATTATATTAATCAGAATATAGTTACTAAGGTAAGGACATGTTCTCATCATAGTTAATTATATCAGTTAGAATATAATTATCTATAGTAAGGACGTTTACTCACTATATCAAATTATATCCTGATTAATACAGTAATAGATGGTGAAGATATATCCTCACTATAGCTAATATTAATTTTTTTCATTAATTTTTTTTAGTTCATCCTCCTACAACCCATTTTTGTCCTCTTGATAGACAGTTAGACACATAGGAACGAACCTTTAGTGGAGAAACTATGATGAGGATATGTCTTCACTGTAGAGTTTTGGTGAGTACATTCTGACTTATGGTGAGAATTTTTGTTCCCATTGTTACCAAATTTTCTTGTAGTGTTAGTCTATGATGCCATCTACAATTGCTAGTTCTCTCACATGTCGATGCGCTACTTCTCCCGTTACCGTTTTGTTATGGAGTAAACACTATTCTCTGACTTGGTTAGAAGCATTGTTTTGAAAGTACTTATGGAATTGGTTAAAACCAACTTGTTGTGGATTGGTTATATACCTCTAACAATAGTTTGTGGTCTATAGAATTGCTAAAAAAATATGTGGATTTGGTATTATACCCTTTGTAATATGATTACGGACGTTGTTATGGGAACACTGTGATTTGGTTTAAGTTATTGATTGGTAAATTTTCTATTTTTTAGCCTTGTAATTTGATTAAATTTCTTGTTATTGAAACTGCTTTTTGTGCATCAAATAAATCAACTTAGTCTTTGTAACATATCGGAGTATTTAATATTTTATTACTCGTTGTTATTATGAATTCACATTCAGTTTGTCTCACCGTAGGTCTTATATATTAGATTTCATACTTCAATATTGATTTCCAGAATTGGTTTGAAAGATTTGAAAACTTCATTTACGATTTGGATTTCAGAATACGTACATGTATATTATGTTTGGTTAAAGAAAGAGAAATGTATCTAATTTCATTTAACATTTGGTATTCCTCCAATCTATTCTTTTCATCATCATCCCTCTACCCAATTATTATATAATTCCTAAAACCAATCCTTTCATTTTTTTAGTTTTAACATTTTCAAATCTTGTGATATCAAAATACCGTCAAACTTTTTATTTTGTCAATCATATCAAATTTTTACGATTCAAACCACTCATTAATCTTTTAAAAAACAAATAACAACGTAGTGTCCAGGCCCGGCCCAGAAGGGGGGGCGAACTGGGCTTTAGCCCAGGGCATCACAAGTTGAGGGGCAACAATAATTTAGTCCAACAAGTGGTTACCTAGGCTTACGTTTTGGTTCTGCAGAGGAATTGAAGAGCAACTGCAGACAAAGAATTGGGAACGGTTGCAGACAAAGAATTGGGAACGTCCAAACGAACGAAAGACGAAGAGGCGAAGGTGATTATGGACGAACGAAACTCGATGCAGATGTTGAGCATTCATGATTTCGTTCCCAAGATGGACTCAATCGAAGAGCCGAAGAGGCGCAAAACCCCACAAATTCATAAGGCATCTCTATGATTTGTTCCATGTTCGATCAGGCTATTGGTGAACTTCAAAGAGTTTCAATCAATGGGCAATGGAGAACAGGAACTCAAGCCTCAAGGGCCGACCGAGACTAGGGTTAGTGATCCTCAGATGTGTGAAGCTTATGCCGTAAATATTTATGAGTATCTTCAAAATATGAAGGTGTGTACATCTTTCGTATTTTCAATTCATATCTATATCAAGTTAATTTGATTAATCTGCTATTGTAGGGTTTATTACATTTTACGGTTTCATTTCAACGTTTATTTGTTCACTGGAATTAGAATTGCAAATCTAGCTTTGTGTTTGAAGTGATTTGATTATGTTAACAAAAGAGTATTTAGATTTTTTGTAGCAAGATACATATGCAATTGAATAATGAACAGAGTATAATGGATTTTGTTATGTTCTACACTAGTTATCTTAACCAAGAGATGGAAGTCTCAAGGTGTTCATTACCAGGACAACTACATCAACAAATCTGTTGTGTGGATTTAAAAATTTCTTATAATTTTAATTTTTTCCTAATAATAAATATTGTTGGTTTTCATTTCAATTTTGTTCTGAGAGTTGTATACGAACATAAAGATGAGATTCAAAATGTAATACTTGTAAAAAGGACTTGTGGTTCTTGTCACGGCTGCATAAGTTGAAAGCCAGAAAGCTATATAGTATCTATCCAAATTTTTTTCTGAGAATTGTATATGTACGTTTCATGAAGACCTGCATCGCATGATCAAACAATTATGCAAGGTGAAGGAAGATATTTACTTAACAACAATGATAATACTTTTTAATTATTTAACTTCGATTCATCAAAATTGTAAATACTTTCTACCCTCAACTGTGAGCAGAGTTAAACAAAAATACAAGCAATATCTAAGCACTTGTACTTATTGTACCCTGATTCCATTAACCAAAATGCATGTTTTGAATAACTAAGAATATTTAAGTTTTTGTTTGTTTTGCATTAATAATACAATTATATTTTTTATTTGCCTAACTTGTGTTTCCCTTTTGACTTGTTGATTCACAGACGATTTACAAGGTTGCTCAAGAGGATCATGATGTAAGCACCATCTCCTTTTTGCTGCATTTGATTTTGTGATTTTTTTTTGTTGTCTCTGTTTGTTTTCTGATTTTTGTATTCTATGCGGTTTACAGATGCCTAACTTGCAATTAGAGTTCTTAAGTTACTATTTGGCTGAGCTAAGTTTATAAGAGTATGGCTGCAGACGGAGCTCTTGCTCACCCTTCGGTACAATACAATCCTAATTGCAAGTATGTTCAGACATCTACTTAAGATTTTAAGAGTTTGTTAAAGTGCTCTATTTAGGTTTTGCTTCATTCTACTATATTCTTACTAAATTATCCTCCACCAGTATGATCATTCTTGTCGAATACATTATTAATGGAAACCAGGTCTTGTCTGTATGTGTGTTATTTTTTTTGAATATATAGGGCACTTTTTTATTGTGTTGCCCTGGGCATTAAAAACCTCAGGACCGGCCCTGGTAGTGTCTAGAATAACAAATTAATAGAAAGATGTTAACATACAAGGCCATATTCATGCCGAATCCATCAGCATCGTATCAGTCAAGTTAATTTGTATATTTAATAAAACCTTAATTATATGATTTCAATGATTAAGGGAATATTTAATGTTATTGGTAGATGCACGTTTCCGCATGCAAAACATGCATATGAAGTTTTGCCAATATGAATAAATAAATCGGTAATGCTTAATTGGACCTTGATATATGCTGTATGGTCAAAAATTATTTTAATCGTGGGTGGGCCATATACTATTTATTACTATACTTTAAAAAACTTTTTTGATGCATAAAACAATAAATTTATGAGTTAATTGCATTGATGGTCCTTTAACTATCCTTAAATTGCAGTTATCGTTCTTTTTTTGAAAACGTTGCAAATTGGGTGCTTTATGTACCGCAAAGTTGCAATTAAGGTCCTTTCTAACGATTTCTGTTAAGTGTCTCTGTTAAGTCAGGGACAATTTCGTCTTTTTAAGGATTAAGGACTTTTTGCAATGAACTCTTATTTTTTGCATTATTATTATTACTATTATTATTATTATTATTATTATTATTATTATTATCATCATCATCATCATCATCATCATCATCATCATCATCATCATCATCATCATCATCATCATCATCATCATCATCATCATCATCATCATCATCATCATCATCATCATCATCATCATCGTATTAACTCTTTCGAATCGGTAACATAACTCCTTCTCTCGTAACCTCTCACGGGTCACCATGTCCGGCAACCCAACTCACCTTCTCCGGTCAAAACCCAAAACCTCCGGCCACCCCTAATCTTCGGTCCCAACCATATTCGATAAACCAATGTTTCCATTCAAACTCAAAATCCAAAACCACCAATAAATCAAAATTCATATTCAACTAAAACCGAGATTGAATAGATTGAATTCAAAACCGAATGTGTTCCACCTTTCAAGAACCGATTCCCATTCTATTTCAAAATAGAACAAAATCAAACATATCGAAAACAAAATCAATCTGAAACAAAGAACATAAACCCTACTAAGAGAGAGATCTGAAAAATGAAAACCCTAAAAATAGAATTTCATCACCGTTCTTTCTTGATTTTGCTACAACGATGGCTGCAGCAGCTTTAAGGCGGCGACGGAGCAGAGAATTTCATCACCGTTCTTTCTTCATCACCGTTCTTTCTTCAAGGCGGCGACGGAGTAGAGAGGACGATGGGCGGCAGGCGACGACGGAGCAAATAAGGGAGGCGGCGGCGGCGGATTAGATTAGGTACAAACTTTGTTTGCACAAACTTAATTTATATAAAATATATAATCTATAATTAAGGAAGAAGCATAAATTTAAAATATATACTTATACCTAAACTAGTATATAAATTGATGCATAAATTCTTAAAAAGAGTTTATATTTTAAGAGTAAATTACAAATTTTGTGCCCGTGCTTTATAAAAATCTATGGATTTAATATCTTAATTTTAAAAATTACACATACTGGTCATATTTATAAAAATAAGACAAGATAATTAAGCAAGCTAACAATCTTTTTGGCTTTTTTGCTTTTATAAAACAAAACAACACCCACTTGGAATTAGAGAAAATGCTTGAAGGACCTACACATTAGATTGATTGATAAAGTAAATCAATGATAAACCAATTAATTAATTATCTTTACTAAGCAGGATTTGAGGATTATATTAACTAACACAAAATTCCTATGAGATAACTAAACTAGCTGACATATATATAGCATGCAATCATATGCTCCATTATCAAGTCAAGCGCCTAAGAAAAGTAATCACATACAAACACATAATCTATTAATCTAGCTATTTTAACCAACAAATTAATACATGATTAATCCTATTATCGCGTCTGGCGTCTAAGAATCAATAACATGCAATCATCACAATTAATTATTGTAGGTCTCAAAAGGTTTCCCAAGTGTATGGTTCTAACCTGTAGGAGGGGGGGGGGGGGGGTGAATACAACTATTTAAAACTTAACAATCTTTTTCTCAATGTTTGTGTATATTATTAACAAGTGTTAATTAAAAACAAGCTTGAATGCGGAAAGGTTCAAGCTGAGATGGCAGATACAACAGTTGTTCAACTAATCTAAGACACACTCAGACTAGATACCTCCGAGCAGTTCTAATGCCATACCGATGGAATTCTTATCCAGTAGTCAACTTCGACAGCAAGGACCGTTTCACTTGTCTAGATGGCCACATCTAAACTTGTGACTATGCTCACTTAGATGCACTCACTGTTTTTACAAGACTCAGATGGACAACTTACACAAGAACAACTTAGACACACTCTACTGTTTTATATAAGCAGACTTGCATGCATGGAATAACACACTTCAATGCACATTCTGATTTCACACTCTTGATGTCTCATAATCCTTAGAAGCTTCCTTTTATACTCAAAAGGTGAATCTCAGTGAAGCTTCTTCATTGGACATATGAGATAGTGGAGAGTCTTTCCAAAAGGACAAAACATCTTTCTGCACGTTCTGATAAAGTATCTTTGTCTTCACATGGCAGAATCTTTGTCTTTTCCTTTTTGTCACTGTTGCATAAGGCTTTAACCAAAAGAGGAATGTCAACTTTGCATCTTTCTTTTTTTGTTAATGTCATTTTGATATAAGAAAAGGTCTGTCACCCTTTTCAAATATCCGTTTGTCTTCATGTAAACAGAACAGCGTGGGCAGGTTGTGCAGTTCTGTCTTCCACTTTGTCTTCGAATTGTAAACTGATCTTGTAGCCAAAAACAATACATTAGGACTTGGAAACATATTCCATAAAGTGGTTAACCTGTTCACAAAGAACAGGTTCTGTTCACAAAGAACAGAACACTTGTAAACTGTCCAAGCTGCCCAAGAGAATAGAGCGGCGTAGACAGTTTATGTCCAGCCTGTTCAGCAGACAGAACAGCTTGGACAAACTGCCTTTGTTGCAACGAATGCAACATGGTAAACAACTTTGGGCTGATATTGCAAATCACTTTCAGGTTTCAATAAGGCATATAACAGGCCTTAAATTCAACCTTCAAGAGCATCAACATGTTTGATTAAAAATCTCCCCCTCAGATGTACAGCAGGTTTGACTGAGACCTTTTTGTGCCTAACAATCTCCCCCTATTTGCAATAATCAGTCTAAGCTGATTTAATCAATAATCACTATACATTTTTACAATACATTTTGCTGAAAAGAAATTACAACATTTAAGTAAAGCAAAAGATCAGTTTATATATACTGATTTTGATTACATAAACAACACATGCTTTTTACAGAAGTACAACTAATGTACTAATGTATATTACAACTAATGTAAATAAGAAAAGTTACAACATATGTAACAGGGTACAACTAATGTACAAACAAAAAGTTCAACACTTTGAACTGTTGATCTTGGGAGCAGATAATGGCAAGCGTGTCCAATAGATGGACAACTTCCATTCTTCACCTACCCTGATGGTAGATGGACTTCACTCCAGTGGTGGTGGTCCTTCAAACATCTTTTCAAGCTCATCCCTTGTTTCTTCTAGATCTTGGATTTCAACTCTGAGGATCATAAACTTGGGATCTTGAAGTTCACCTCTCTCATAAAAGCCTCTGAGCTGGTCCCAGATGACTGCTCTCCACCTGCCTGATTGCCTGAATGAAGTTGCAAGTCTGAAGGCTGTAAGCTGTCTCAGATCCACCTTTTATAGATCTGAAGCTCTCTGAAAGCACTTCTTCTGTGTTAGGGGATCTACAAAAAATGCCCCCAACTCAGGTTCTTCAATGATTTTGCCTTCTTCAAACTCTACTCCACTGGGTAGGCTATAGTCAATTCCTTTCATCCCAACAGCATAATCACCTTGCTCTATTAAGATGAGGAGTTCCTCCAGCTCAGAATCTTTTCTTGTCCTCCTGGCCTTTATTTTGGGGTATGTCACAGAGACACCCTTACTTACTTCTTTTGAGATCAGACCAAGATCCTTCACTCTCTCCATCAGCTTCTTAACATATGCCCTGACAGTCTTAGCCGTTTCTGACTTAGACTGGCTCAGGGCAACTGCCAGCTCAACCTATTCCCTGTACCCCATTTGGGCAACATCAGTGTAGTCATAAGATTCCAGTTCAGGGCCTGTAGCACCCATTCTGGTTATTTGCAGCTTCCACTGTTTGCCTTTTCTTGAAATAGGGACAGCTTTGACAATAGATTCCTTGGCAAGTCTTCTATCAGCAACATCATGGAATTTCTTCCTTGCCAGGTTGTCAAAGTGGAACTTGGCCCTTGCAGAGGATGCTTGCTTTGATTTGGTCACAGAGACCAGAGCACCCTTTTCCTGTACACTTTCCTTCTCACCAGCTGATTCTCTAGCAGCTTGCAGCAGTTTTCTCTGTACATCCAAAGAGGGCATTTTGGTTTTGCTTGCCTCTTTGAATGCAAGAGATATGGAAGCTTTGACAGATTCTTCTTCTTTTCTGAGTATGTCCAGGGCTTTGAGCTGTTCATCTCTGAGTTCATAGTATTTTTCAAGCGGAACACCCATTTCTTTGGCCCTGGTTTTGTCAAATTTAAGCTCTGCTGCTTTCTGGTGGTCAGGATCAACCACTGCCTTTTCTTTTCCTTTAGCTGTTGTTGTAGTAACAGCTTCAGGAATATCTTCTTCTTTCTCCTCCAGTATGAGGTGCCTCCTTCTGCTGCTTGGCCTGTCCTCAGAGATGAATTCCTCCCCCTTAGACTGTGCAGGGTTTGGAGATTCAGCCTGAGTAGGCTGAGCAGCTTCAAGTAGATGAGAGGCACCCTCAGCTGGACCAGTACCTGTTTCAAATGCACCTGCTGTTTGACCAGTAGGAGCTGATGTCTCGTTAGGAGAAGAAGTTCTCTCCCCATTAGACTTAGTCTTAGAGGCAGACAACTTCTCCCCCTTTGAAGGAGATGGACTAGCACCTTCAACAACCGGTCTGCCTGAAGAAACAAATTCAGCATGCTTTGAAGCAGTTTTGGTAGCAGGCTTGGAACCAACCAGGCTATGCACTAAGAAAGCCAGGTTATCATTCACTTCTGCAATTTGGGAAAGACAGGCTTGAAGAGAAGAGGATTGAGAATCAGCAAAAGAGGTCAGCTTAAGGAGATTTTCTCTATCAGAAGCTGTGAATAGCAAACTTTGAAGCTGTGCAAGATGTAACTCAAGAGAGTCTGCACATCAGCAAGGTTTGCTGACACAGAATTTGATAAAGAAACGATGAGAGTGTTCAGGCTGGCCAAGGTGGTAGGAAGTGTAGTATTGCAAGTGGTGAGGAGAGTGGACAGCTGTTGAGAAATGGCTGTCATAGAGGACACAGAGTCCTGTTGGTTGGAAAGAATTGAGGAGAGGGAAGTGGAGACATTTTGCAGCTGTGCAGTAAGTGCAAGTAGCTGAGAGGAGGTGTCAGTTTGTGGAGTGGGTGGAAAGGAAGTCTTGAACACATCAAAGAATTCCTTAAGCTGTTCAGACACATAGTCTGAAATGAGAGAGGGTAGAGAAGACATGGAGGTTTCTAAAGAACCAACTTTGTTGGTCAGCAAGGAGAGCTGATCCTTCAAAGGCAGGTCTTTAGGGTATGGAGGTGTATGGGTGGATTGTTTGGAGTGGGTAGATGGAGATGAAGAGGATGAGGCTGGTGTATGGGGATGTGATGTAGAGGGAGAGGGTATTTTGGAAAGAAGCTCCATAGCCTGGGCAAAGGTAATGTTGCCCAGCTTGGAGGGTTCAATAGGACCTTCAGCAGTGGCTGTAGCTGCATCATCAGGAGAGTGGGTAGAGGATGGTAGCCTTTCAGACACTGCTTGTTTTGCAGCACCCTCATGAAGACCAGTGGTGTTTCCCTCTGCAGTACCTTGGTTTAAAGGTACCTCATCATTGGGAGATGGGATTTGCATTTCAACATCAGCAGTGGTGAAACCTGCTGATGGAGTTTGCAAGATGGGAGTAGCCTCACCAAAGGGATGTTCTGTTCCCAGAGGTTCATCAGCATTAGTTGTTGGTCCTTCAGCAGCTGTTTGGTGTAGAACAGCTGCATCATGAGGAGCAGAAGTTTGAGGCTGAGCTGCTGGATGGTCTAAGCCAGCAGTGTGGGAACCTCGTGCAGACTCAGGGTGAGAAGTATGAGGTGGGGACAGTGTGGACTCAGTGTGGAGTGGAGAGAACTCCCGTCTTTCAATATTCTCAGCCTGTTGGGAGGCTGGAATAGATGATGTGGCTGTCTCCATTTGTACAACTAGCTTATGTTGGGAGGAACCAGAGGGTCTAGGCTTACTTGGGGTTGACACAGGGTGGAGTGAAGTATGCTCCAATTGTGCAGAACCTTCTCCCAAAATAGGAGAGGCAGCAGGGGTAGCTTCTTTTTCAACTGAACCCTGTTGAGAGGGAACAGAGGGGCTAGTTTGGGCTGTTGTGGTTTTTGGTTTCTTTTTGGCAAGGGTTTTTCTTTGGTAAGATTTGAGAGAAGAGGTGGGTGATTGTGGAGAGGTGAGAGGTGCAGACTGGACAGGTTTGGAGACTGGGTCAGAAATAGGTGGGTTGGCCTATTCCATAGTCTCAGGTGCCACAGAGGCACCAGCCACAGAGGCTTCAGGTCCAACAAATGAACCAGGGTGAGGAGCCTGCTCCCCCTCAGCCACAGAGGCTGTGGGTGCAGATTCAGACTGAGCTGTTTTGGCCTTCTTGTGGACAGGCTCAGCTTCAGTTGTTGCCAGGGTCCTTTTAACAAGCTTGGCCCTGGCTTTGGATTTTCTTCTGGGAGCAGCTTCTGGATCCACCCTCACATCAGAGGGCCCTTCCACAAATCGTAGCAGCCTCCTCATTGGAGTAGAGAGAGGAGGCTCATTTGGGAGAACCGGTGTATAGAAAACTCTATTTCCTATACAGGAAAAACAGCAGTACGGAGTAAAGGCTGAGAGTTATACAAATGCTCACCACAAACATGCTTGAAAATGAGGCTCAGAAATCTGGGGTAACGAACAGCAGCTGGACATGTCTCCTGCTGCACCAGATTCCTCAGATTCATGAAAATCCATCTGGCCATGTTGATAGTAGTCTCATCCACCAACTGTAGGACTATAAGAATCTCATCACGGCTTAGTTGGTCAAAAGAACCAACCTTACTGCTGAAGCACATAACCGCTGAGGCAAATAAAAAGCTGTAAGTAGGAGACAAATCCTTTCTGAACAGCGTAGCTCCAACTTTTGATTCTGCTACACCACAGAAGTGCAACAGATTCTTCATCTGTTCATCTTCAGCCTGTGGCTGATCATATGTTTCAGCCACAGGGAGTCTAAGAGCATCCCTGATCAGACGAACGTTGATCTCAATGGTCTGAGTCCCATTGAGTATAGTGCCCTTAATGACTTTGGTGTCTGGGTTGTAGGCATAGGTGTACCAAATCTCATACACCATCTCCTGGTACAGGACACCAGGAGTTGCAGTCATGGCATAGTTCAACGGATGAACTTTCAAGAACTCCACCATTTCTTCATAGCCTTTCCCCACATAGTTTTTGGGAATGGTTAGATTAGCAAGGTAGTTTGTAGGTTTCAAGGTCAGCATTGTGGTGACTGATGGATGTTTCTGAAAATCAGCACCCACAAACACTGGTAGAAAGGGGTTGTTTCTTTGAGCCATTTGGGAAGTAGTGAAAGTAGCAGAAGCACAGGACTCTTAGTCGATTTTTAGGGTTCTTAGGAGGTTTATGGAAGTAGTGAGGAAGACGAAGATGAAACAGTAGGGGGTATTTATAGGATTTGAATGTGAGTGGGTATGAGAGAGAAACATTTGGGCGGTTGATTTGAAAAGGTCATTAACGGAAAACGGAACGGTTGTCCATGTCAGACCGTTTGTCAGACCACTTGAGCCCTTTTTTAATCACTAACACACGAAACCCACATTATCCATAGTAATTAAGTTAAATAAAAACAAAATTTAAGTAACTTAATTGTGAAGAAAGGTAATTAAAACTGATGGTCAAACCTGTGATGAGCAGGGTCATCACAAGCTGTTCACTCTTCAAGCTGTTCCTTCAACCTGTTCAGCTATGTAAGAACAGGTTGTGTTCAATAGCTAATCAGGTTATAAGACAATGTCTTGTATGACAGATTGAGAGAGTGAGCAGGGTGGAGGTTGATCATCAGATCAGGCATGACATATAAACTGTTATTGTCAAACCTATTATACGCTCAAGCTGCTCAAGTTTTGCAGAAAATGGCTAAGTATAGAACATGCATAGCCTGTTCTGACTAAGCTGTTCTGTGAATTTGAGCAGTGTGAGACATATAATGACTTAGAACATTTTTGGACACTTAGTCACTTTTGTTTAACATGCCTAGCTTGCTTACCAGATAGTTAAATCTGTTTTATCAAAAGGTTTGGTGAAAATGTCTGCAAGCTGTTCATCTGTGGAAATAAAGCTTACCTCCACATTACCTTTCTGAATGTGATCCCTGGTGAAGTGATGTCTGACCTCTATATGCTTTGTTCTGGAGTGAAACACTGGATTGTTGAAGATAGCTATGACACTTTTATTATCACATAGAATAGGAGTTTTCATATATACAAGTCCATAGTCTTCAAGCTGATGCTGCATTCACAGAATCTGTTCACAGCAGCTTCCAGCAGCAATGTACTCAGCTTCAGCAGTAGAAGTGGAAACTGAGTTCTGCTTCTTGCTACACCAACTGATCAACTTTCCAGCAAGGAGTTGACATCCACCTGTTGTGCTTTTCCTATCTAGCCTGCAGCCTGCAAAGTCAGAATCTGAATAACCTGTTAGTTTTAGGCTTGAGTCTTTGGGATACCAAAGACCCAAACCTGGTGTACCCTTAAGGTATCTGAAGATTCTTTTCACAGCAGCTAGATGTGATTCTTTTGGATCAGCTTGGAATCTAGCACATAAACAAGTAACGAACATAATATCAGGTCTACTAGCAGTTAAATACAGCAAGCTCCCAATCATGCCTCTGTAAGCTGTTACTGAAACAGCTTTGCCACTGGCATCTGCATCCAATTTTACATTGGTTGCCATTGGGGTTTTAATAGGAGAACTTTGATCAAATTTAAACTTTTGCAATAGATCTAAAGTATACTTTCTTTGATTTATAAAAATTCCATGAGGTTTGTTTAACCTGTAATCCTAAAAAGAAAGTAAGTTCTCCCATCATACTCATTTCATACTTGGATTTCATGAGTAATGAAAATTTTTTGCATAATTGTTCATTAGTAGAACCAAATATTATGTCATCCACATAGATTTGAACAAGCATAATATAAGACTTCACTTTCTTTATGAACAGTGTGGTATCCACTTTACCTCTGGAATACTCATTGCTCATAAGAAAATCAGTAAGAGTGTCATACCAGGCTCTAGGGGCTTGTTTTAGACCATAGAGGGCTTTGTCCAACTTATAGACAAAACCTGGATGATGTTCATTTTCAAAACCTGGAGGCTGCTTGACATAAACTTCCTCTTGCAGCTTTCCATTTAAAAATGCACTCTTCACATCCATTTGAAATACCTTCATGCTCTTATGAGCAGCATAGGCTAAAAACAAACGAATTGCCTCTAGCCTGGCCACAGGAGCAAATGTTTCATCATAGTCAATTCCTTCCTCCTGTCTATAGCCCTGAGCAACAAGTCTTGCCTTATTCCTAATGACATGACCTTGCTCATCCATCTTGTTTCTGTAAACCCATTTGGTGCCAATTATAGTTTTACCTTTGAGAGCAGGGACCAGCTTCCATACCTTGTTTCTCTCAAACTGATTGAGTTCTTCTTGCATGACAGTGGTCCAATTGGCATCTTTAAGTGCTTCATCCACTTTCTTTGGCTCCATGAGAGACACAAAACTAGAGAACATACAAAAGTTTCCTAAGCTGTCCCATCTTGTTTGTACCCCTTTGTTGATGTCACCAATTATTTGATCATTGGGGTGACACCTGATCCACTTAGGATCATTTTTCAATGAGGATTCTCCTGAGTTGCTTGCATCTTCAACAGGTCCTGTTGAACAGCTTTCAAGATTTTCAGACACACTGATGTCTTGAGCCTGTTCACTTGTTGAGCATGACTCTCCATTGTTGAACACATCAGCAGAGGATCCAGGAAAATCAGCATTGATTGGTTCATTTATGAAGTTGTAATTAGGTCAGTACACTTATTCACATAGGGTGTATCAACATAATCATTATCATGTCCATCATGGTTACCAGGTTCCACTCTGGGTGTAGTGGAAGCTTTTGAGTCCTCTTCACTGTTTGAATGCATGAGATCATCAAAGTTGAATTTTTCTGAAACTGATTCAGGAACAACTTTGGTGGAGGCATTCCTGGACTCCTCAAAGGTGACATTGATAGATTCATCTATTTCTTTTGTTTTTGTACACTCTGTAGGCTTTGGAGATAGCAGAGTATCCAACAAACACACCTTCATCAGCTTTGGGTTCAAACTTTGCCAGTTGGTCCCTTTGATTCAGAATGAAGCAGGGACATCCAAACACATGGAAGTAGCTAATATTTGGCCTTCTCCCTTTGAGCAGCTCATAGGGAGTCTTGTTGAACCTTTTCACCACTAACGATCTGTTTTGGATGAAGCAGGCAGTGTTGACAGCTTCAGCCCAGAATGATGAAGGTAAACCAGATGCACACAGCATGGTTCTAGCAGTTTCAATAAGGGTTCTATTTCTCCTTTCAGCAACTCCATTTTTGTTGTGGAGTTCTTACTGCTGAAAAGTTTTGTGAGATCCCTTTTTCTTCACAGAAATCTTCAAGAGTACTGTTTCTGAACTCAGTACCATGATCACTTCTAAGCTGCTTCACTTGAGCATAGTTCAGCGTTTCCATTTTTTTTGACAAATCCAATGATTTCTCTAGCAGCCTCTCCTTAGCTCTTCAAGAAGATTACCCATGTAAACCTGGAGAACTCATCAACCATTACTAGAGTGTATCTTCTTCCTCCTAGACTTGGGACATTGACTGGTCCAAACAAGTCCATGTGGATTAAGAAGAGAGGAGTATCAATAGAAAAGTTATGCTTGGATTTAAAAGATGATTTCCTCTGCTTGTCTTTCTCACAAGCTGTGCAGAGTCTATCCTTAATAAAGGTCATAGAAGGCAAACATGTTACCAACTCTTTCTTACAGAGTTTGTTGATATTCTTGAAGTTCATGTGTGACAGCCTTTTGTGCCATAACCAGTTTAGGTCTGCATTGGTTCTTGTGAGAAAGCAGGTTTCAGTTGTGGGATCAGCAGATTTCATGTCCACAACATATACACCTTTCTTTCGTTGAGCACACAACACAACTTTGCCTTGGGGATCCAATATGTAACCCAGGTGCTCATCAAAGTTAACCTTGTAGCCATCATCACACAGTTGACTTATGCTAACAAGGTTATGTTTCAGCCCAACCACATAGGCTACTCTTTTGAACACTGCAGCACCAGCTTTAAGAGTTCCATATCCCTCAGTGGATCCCTGTACATTGTCACCGAAAGTGACTTTTGGCCCTTTTTCAGGCCTTAGATCATTCAGCAGGTCCTTGCAACCTGTCATGTGCCCTGAGCAGCCACTATCCAAGTACCAAACCTGGGATGGTTGTTTGTCCTGCAGAATGTCATAGGAAAATATTAGATACATTTAGGGGAACTCATCACAGATATGAGTTCTCCTACTTCATCAACATGTGTTGATGGGCTAGTAATATCCACATTAATATTTCCTATTTGAATGGTATCAGTTTGGATACCACTCTCATTGACTAAGTTACTTCCAACACTGCTTGTTTTAGCAATGATGGAACTAGCAGAGTCAACAGGCCTTATGTCCTTAGTTTCAGGACAGTCTTTGGCCATATGTGTCTTCTTCCCACATTTATAGCATTTTCTCTTTTTAGCCTTTTTGGAAGAAGAGCTTTCAGAAACACATTCTGAATTATTTCTATTGATTTTATCAGCAGGTTTAGCAAACTTATTACTTTTTTTCGATGAATCAACAGCTTGGGTGGATGGCACAATAGCAACAGCTTTGCCTGTTTCTTATTTCCTCTTTTTGGGAGGACAGATGTCAAAAACAGGAAGCTTGATTGGTTTTTGACCTTCACAGGTTTGGGAAACTTATTTCCAGATTTCTCAGGCTGAGCAGTGGCTTTGCCTTTGCCCTTACTGAGATGTGATTGATGCTGCCTATCAACATAATCACTGTTTCTGGTTTTGAAAGACTTATTTTCATTTATAACCAGTTTTTCACTATGATGTGAAAACTTATTTGAAACCACAACAGATTTGCTTTCAACATGAGACTTACCCTTGTTGAAAGTAGGCTGCTTACCTCTTGAAAAATTATTTTCAAAATGTTTAGCATCAAAAGGATTAACATGTTTCTTACCATCAGCTTTGGACCCAGAGCTTGTTTTGTCAACAGGTTTGGAGTCCACCGCTGCAGCTTGGGCATTTTTTCCTTTCCTTTGCTTGTGTGAATCAGCAGAGCACTTAGCAGGCTGATTTGATGGAGAACACATTCCATCATCAGCTTTTGGGCCTTTTTCACACAAGCTGTCAGTATTTTGAGGCCTGACAAACCTGTTTGTTGAGACCAGCTTTCCATTAACTTTTTGGATGAAAGTACTGGGAAGCTCACCAAGAGTGGATAAGTCATCTTTCAGATTATTGATCTCAACAATAGAAGCTGCTGTGTCAAGATCCCCTCCAAGATAGGCTTGGATTTGTGCAGGGATCTGCTGACTTATGCAATGGCTGACTTTTTGTGAAGATTGGCACCAAGGGTCAACTATCTTTTGAAGCTTTGCATGTTTTACATCTGTTTCTCTCTTTTCTTCCAATAAAATGGAGTTGATGTGTTTTAGTTCATCAAGCTCAGTTTCCAACTTATGAAAACTGTCGAGTTTACCAGATTTAATTTCAAGATCAGTTTTAAGCTTAGAGATTTCAGATAGTAAAACTTTCTTGCTTCTCAACAGCAGCTTTTAAATCAACCAGCATATACTCAAACATTTTTATTTTTTCATCAGAACTGTAAGCCATAAAATTTTGTACCTTGTACATCATTGTAGGGTTCCAGTTCTCCAAGCTGCTGAAGGCTTCAGCTTCATCCAAATCCTGTTTGAAATTGCTAGTTGATGGGACATCAGTATTGGCCATCAGACAATTGTTGTCTTCTTCATCTGAGGATGAATCAGACTCCTCCCAGTCACATGTCTCTGCCATCAGTCCTTTTTGCTTGTTGGAAGCCACAGAGTTTTCCAACTTTTTCAGCTTAGCCATGGCCATAAGGTACTTAACCCTATAGCCATCGTCCCTATTAGTCTTGTATGGTTTGGAAGACTGTCCAACAGCTTTTGACACACAGTCAGCAGCTATATGGCCAGTTTTGCCACATTTAAAGCACTCAACTTTAGATTTATCAAATGCCTTCTTCTTGACAGCACTTGAGTTCCCCTACAGCATATTTCTTCCAAACCTCTTCTTTTTGAACCTTTTGACAAGCATGGCTATCATCTGCTCATCATCAAGCTCAGCAAGATCTGCACTGTCTTCCTCATCTGACATTTCCTCTCTTTCATCATCAGCCTGTTGATCAGGTTGTGTGAACACATCACATACCTGCCCAACAGGTTGTCTCACGCTGGCCACTAAGGCAGCACCTCTCTTGGACATTTTCAAGGCATTTCACTTCTGCTGCCTTGACTGCTCATCATTTAGTAAGGATCCATATAAGTTTACAAGATCCATACCTTTGATGGTACCTGAATTTCTCAAGATGGTAGAAAAGTAGTTCCACTCTTCAGGCAAGATGTCCAAGAACTTGTTCACCAGGGTCAGGCTGTCCTTCGTGATCCCAACAGCTTTGAGATCATTAACAAGAGCAGTAAACCTGGTGTAGGTTTCTGTGAGTGTTTCCTTTGGTTTTGTAAAGAAGAGTTCATACTGTCTAACAAGATTGTTAATCCTGTTGTCCAGTGTGATTGTGGGTCCATCATAGACAGTACACAAAGTATCCCACATCTCCTTTGCAGTCTTCATCTTCTCAACCTGTTTGAAAACATCATCAGGCAGAGAGATAACCAGGTTATTCCTGGCCTTTGCATCCAGAGTAACCAATCTTCTGTCTTCATCAGACCATTGAGCTTTAGCCTTCTCAAAGGTTCTGATTTCAGGGGCAGCTCCTTCAACAGCAGGAGTTATGGTAGTAACAGAGGTTGGCACATAGGGACCTTCCATTACTATCTCTGGTAGTTGTACATCCAGATTCTCTAAGTAGAGCATCATTCTGCACTTCCAACCAGAGAAGTTCTGATGATTGAACTTTGGGGGTTTGGCCATTGACCCATTGTCATAGTAGGATGAGGAATTTGCAGCACTGTTGTCCATGGAAAATTTTGGAGAATAAGAGATCTAGAGTTGACACACACTCTATCTGCTCTGATACCAGTTGTAGGTCCCAAAAGGTTTCCCAAGTGTATAGTTCTAAGCTGTAGAGGGGGGGGGGGGGGGTGAATACAGCTATTTAAAACTTAACAATCTTTTTCTCAATGTTTGTGTATATTATTAACAAGTGTTAATTACAAACAAGCTTGAATGCGGAAAGGTTCAAGCTGAGATGACAGATACAACAGTTGTTCAACTAATCTAAGACACACTCAGACCAGATACAATGACTATGCTCACTTAGATGCACTCACTATTTTTACAAGACTCAGATGGACAGCTTACACAAGAACAACTTAGACACACTCTACTGTTTTTTATAAGCAGACTTGCATGCATGGAATAACACACTTCAATGCACGTTCTGATTTCACACTCTTGATGTCTCATAATCCTTAGAAGCTTCCTTTTATACTCAAAAGGTGAATCTCAGTGAAGCTTCTTTATTGGACAAATGAGATAGTGGAGAGTCTTTCCAAAAAGACAAAACACCTTTCTGCACGTTCTGATAAAGTATCTTTGTCTTCACATGGCAGAATCTTTGTATTTTCCTTTTTGTCACTGTTGCATAAGGCTTTAACCAAAAGAGGAATGTCAACTTTGCATCTTTCTTCTTTTGTTAATGCCATTTTGATATAAGAAAAGGTCTGTCACCCTTTTCAAATATTCGTTTGTCTTCATGTAAACAGAACAGCGTGGGCAGGCTGTGCAGTTCTGTCTTCCACTTTGTCTTCGACTTGTAAACTGATCTTGTAGCCAAAAACAATACATGAGGACTTGGAAACATATTCCATAAAGTGGTTAACCTGTTCACAAAGAACAGATTCTGTTCACAAAGAACAGAACACTTGTAAACTGTCCAAGCTGCCCAAGAGAACAGAGCAGCGTAGACAGTTTATGTCCAGCCTGTTCAGCAGACAGAACAACTTGGACAAACTGCCTTTGTTGCAACGAATGCAACATGGTAAACAGCTTTGGGCTGATATTGCAAATCACTTTCAGGTTTCAATAAGTCATATAACAGGCCTTAAATTCAACCTTCAAGAGCATCAACAGGTTTGATTAAAAATCTCCCCCTCAGATGTACAGCAGGTTTGACTGAGGCCTTTTTGTGCCTAACAATTATTAATCACCTAATCATTATCACAATAATGCTAGAATAGACAACCAAATATCAATCTTGTAATTAAAGCCAATTTACATAAAACACAGGTTGTTTAATACATGATTATTATCACAATAATGCTAAAATGAATATAAAATAATTTGGAACTAATGAATCTAGATAGAAATCATATGATTCATAAATAAATTCTTAATCCACAACCACTTCTACAAGATATTTCATCTAATACATCAAATCCATCATCCCAAGTGGATGAGTATGAAACTAATTAGTAAACACAACTAAAATTGAAATTAAAACTACTACACTAAACATGATTAAAGTTCAGAAAGCTTAAGTAAGAAAAGTACCAAATTCGAAGTTGCAAATGATGAAACCCAAAAAAAAATTATAACAAAGTACTATGGCTAAAACCGTATAGCTCAATATTGATGCCAAAGCTGCTTCCGAAACCACTGAAAATCAGCTTCAACTTCATGACTTGGGCTGTAAAATTAAAACTCTACTATTGGTATAACTCGAACTAACCCAAGCTAGAAACTACAAGAACGATTTATATCTAAGCTAAAGCTAAAAACATTTAAGATTATATGATTCTAATAAATATGTCAATACCCCAATAAAAGAACAGAGAATCACACAATCTAAATCGTAACCCTAGCTGCCCTAAATCTAACTCTAAAAGAAACGAGGATGAAGGAAGAAATCCCCCACACTATCGTTCAACAAAATGTAACCCAGCCTCCCCCAATCGTGACCCCTGTTTCTCCTGCTTTTTCTTTCCTTGAAACTCAGGCCTCTGGCCTTGAATTTTTTGGGAGCCCAACATGTTGGGTTGTGAGACAAGCTCACTTGTTGTGGTTTTTGTCGATCGACCAATGCCTCGCGTCCCTTGCTATCACCTTGATGCTTGGGCCATGAAATTTCAATTTAAACTTGGGCTGAAATTACGGCTTTGAAGTGGAATGAACATGGATCTTTTCAAGTGTAAGATTAATCATCAAATATGTCTCGATTTTAGCCTCAATCTTTTTGCTCCTAGTCGGTTTAGCGATTTTAAAACCAGATGCACAAATATAAGATAAATCAGTATATTTTTAATGTATTTTTGAATAAAATTCGCATAAAGTAGATGTAATTTGACCTATAAATAAGTATAATTAGCATCGTATCAAAATACCTCACACTTTAACTTTATTTGTCCTCAAGCAAACTACAACACTAATGTCATCAATCAGGCGGCATCTCAAAATCAACTCTCTAAAAACACGAATAGACTTTAAAACATTAAAGATCCGTTAACACATGCTTTTAAAGCTACACCGATCCGATAAAGAGACCACAATATGCAATATATAGATATATGCATATATACATACACACACACATATACATATATATATATATATGTATATATATATGTATATATATATATATATATATATACACATACATATATACATACATACATATATACATACATACATATATATACATATATATATATATATATATATATATATATATATATATATATATATATATATATATATATATATATATATATATATATATATATATATATATATATATATATATATATATAACGGGAGTGTCAATCACTTCAAGCCTCGTTACATGAATCAATACCTCATGATTTTCACTCTATCACTCATGTGTGTACAGGCTTATGTGTATTTATAGCATCCTCTCAATGCCAATCATGTTAAATAAACCTTAGCATGTGTTTGTACACATCGTTATCACTATTGAAAATCCAACACATCCAACACATAAAGGACCTAGGGATTATAACGAGGCTAGGCTAATATATGGGAAAATGGGAGGAAACTAAAATAACGAGACCAAATCTGAAAGAATATGAAATAAACAGAAAGAATAAAATAAATACGAAAACAAGAAATAAAATTTAGCAGTAAAACTAAAAGCAAAATATTTACAAATATAAAGCATCCCTCAACTATACTGATGATCCAGATCCATGTACAACTAAGGAATTTATTACCCTTTTTTTCTTCATTTTTGTTCTTTTATTCTGCTTTCACAGAATAATATCCTTGGATTCTAAGACCATATCAACTATCATGACCGACACTCAAAAACTATTGTCTATGCATAACTAGAATTGGTGCTCAACGATCTAGATAAACAAAGACCGAATGAAAAAGTATTGGGGAGTACCATAAAGCTAACATACTCTCAAATGTCTCAAAAAAATGGATCAACGTTCAAATATAAAGTAAAAGATAAATTAAAAAAACATTAAAACAGAAAAATCAACTACTGCTTCTCAAATAAGATCTCAAATAAGGTGAACGCAAGCAAAAAGGGCTATAAGCGGCTAAATATGTGGGTTGTTAAAGAAATGAAAGGAAATAGGCTCAAAGTGGGCAATTAAAGAATAAATGTAAAAAAAATAAAAATAAAAGAGAGCCTAAAAACGGGATAACCTAAAATTTGTCTCTATATGTGTTCTCAAATCTCAAAAAATGTGTCTTGACACGCATCTAACAAACAAGTTCTACCTCGGATCACTTAGTGAATGTAAAGGGCTAAATTATGCTTAATACATGTAAGTTCGACTATAAAGGGGTGACATGCAAATCAAACATTTTGTTGTCACATAGAAAGTCTCAATGTCATTATTCCAACACTTTGCATGCATAGTAAGAACAATATTCTTAAATAGTCTAACACACCAAAATATATAGTAAAATTTGAAAATTGGCCTAATTTTGGACAAAAATGCAGAAGCTCACGTTTAAGAGCAAGCAAAGCTTAAACTGACATTTTTCATACCCACCCCACACTTAGAGTTGTCATTGTCCTCAATTTCATAATCAATCAAAACAGTATGGAAAATGAAAATGAAAAAGAACAAGAAATCTCCCATGAATAGACGAACGACAGCTAGTTGAATCCGGATGATGCGGCTGAACTTAATGCCAGCAAACATCTCTACCACGGTCCAACCTCTCAAACAAGCACGATACAATATCCATCAATGACCAATAGTTAGAATGGATAATATAAATATTTACAAATGATAAAAGAATAATAAAAAAATTAAACATAACAAACTAAACTAAACTAAAAAATTTGAAGAAAGCAAAGAGAAATCAAGAAGGAACTAGCCAAACTTGCTCAAATTTGAAGTCGAAATGGGGAAAACATTCGCAAACATTTTAAAATAGATTTAAAAAAGAGAAACCGAAAGCTTGTACTAGGCCTTGAAGAATTCCATAAGAAATCATGAAAAGCCAAGCCACAATCTGTGTGCATGATGAAACATGGTTTTCAAGCACTTATATGAGTTTATGTGTGTTTGTGTGCAAGGAATGCGTGTGTAAGGAACAATAAGGTGCTCTAGTTGTGAAGTGTATCTGTTGCATGAGGGAGAGTGGGACATGTGCTCGTGCAGAAGGGTAACGTGATCGGTGGATTAGTATGTGTTAGAGGGGTTTGGATGACCTAAGCAGACATGATAGAAATAACAACAACACAACAGAAGCTGATACCTGGACACTCAATTACTATGACATGTTCCAAGAAACTTTATGCAATGTAACATACCCTACATCTCCACCAATCTATTGATCTATGAACGAACACTACCCCAAACTTGAATTCAAGAACATATAATATACACAACACAATACCACAACTATAAGAAATTACATGCAATTAAGTCGAAAGTCATGTGCAACACAACATCACACATTTATAAGATTCAAAATCTCATAAGATATGTTAGAACTTATTTTGATTGATGAAATAAAATAAGTCTAGGTTAGAAAGTGTAAATAGGTCAAAGTTGTAATTCACTATAAATAGTATTTTGACTTTTGTAATTTTAGATCTGACTGAGAAATTACTTTTTGCACGGAAATTGTTGAGAAGAATTTTAGGGCTACAGTGGTCGTATTTCTCTCATTCACTTCTCTGTAATCATTTGTCTATAATCAAATCATTCGGTTAGTGATTCTCTTCTTGTTCTTAATTGTTTATGTTTAATTGTTGATTGAAAATATAGGAATTACAATTGGTATCAGAGCACTAGGAATGATTTTTGATTGAAAATATTGAAAACCGTCACTGTTCTATTCATTTTTTCCAGCTCAACTATCAGAAGTCATGTCTCAGATGACCAATATTCACAAATTCTTAAAGGGCAAGTCTATAGCTGAAGAAACCGTGAAGCAAAAACATCCAAATGAGGCCATTGAAGAGCTACGAGATTTTGTGTATGAACAGTTTGATGAGATGCGAAGACGCATGATGGGGTTGCAGAGTACAGTAATCACAGCCTTGGGAAATTTACCTGAACGAGTATCTGCAGTAGAACTGTCTTGTAAGGCTCAAGCTTCTGCTCCAAAACGTAAACATGACGAGCATGATGAAGACTCCGATGATGCTCCTCATGTGGGTGAGAAGAGGAGGAAGCTTGATGAGCCAACAACTGGTTTATTAATGATCACTTATCCTGAAAAAGAGGCAGAGGCACAAGAGAAAGGAGAAGCCGAAAGCTCTAAGGAACATGCTGATTCTCAAAGCGAGCTGGGATTGATTCTTCATGAAGATGTTCCAGTTCCTTTAAGCATTCAGTCAGAAATTTATAATTTTGAGGAGTATAATGATTCTGATGATGAAGCTCAAGAGCATATGTTGTTGATTCAAGAAATAGAGAGAGAAGTAGAGGAAGAAGTAGAGGTTGATTTATCTGATGATGATGACTTGTTTGAATTAACTGATATATCTGTACAAGCTGATAGAATTGAAGAAGAGGAAAGATTAGTTCAGGAGATATTGAAAGATTCTATACCAACACCGACGGTTGAAAATCCTGAGGTTACGGTTCATGTTAAAGAAGAGGTTGAAGAACTATTTCCGATGGAGAATGTTATCCCACAAGAGGTTACCGAGTTAAATGAAGTTGAAGTGATGGAAAGGTTCTTTAATGATTACATCTTGGCTGACGAATCAGAAAAACAGCACAGATTAAGATTTGAAGCTCAGCAAGTGGTTCAAAGAGAAATCAGAGATATGCTAACTTTGCTCAAGAAAGATGAAATCAGTAAGAAGAAGGTTAAAGCATTAGATTTATCTGCGAAACAATCAGCCGAGTATATCAGGATAAGGAATAAACTTCCATATCTTGAAGATTACTTGGAGAAGAAAATATTCTGTAAGAAGCAAGCTCCCTGTACATTTTTGAAACTGTTCAGTGTTCTGGAGCCAAATATGCCAAACCTAGTGAATTATGCAAGTTTCTTGCGGAATAAAACTCAGCCAGTGGATAAAGTCAAAAGTGAATTTTAAGATAGTTGATTTAATCAAGATTGAAAAAGATCGTTTTGTTCAGATCTTCTATCCTACCTTTACTGTGTCAAGAGATGACGGAAACACCTATTCATTCACTGAAGCTGACATGTTCAATATGCATCTGGTAGATATTAAAGATTTATTTGATGAGTTGTGCCGTAATAAGAGGAACGAATACTGTAGATTTGCACTCAGGACAATTTTTCATTTCATGCATACCAAACTGGTACTAATGTCTGTGCAAGATCTACAGATTGGAGTCGAAAGAGGAATGAGGAAGATAAATATTACAGCTCCAAATCGGTTTATCAAGTTTGCTGGAGAATTGAAAGAATATCAAGTTGTTATGGTAAAGCATCCTGCGGTTATGTATAAAGACAAAGATAGAAAGTTAAGAGCTATGCGTAGTGTTGAACTCAATAAATTCTGTGATGGTACACTTCAAAAGGTGATGAATGGATTGAAAGGAAAGTTGGCATCTAATAAGAAGAGGAAGACGAAGAAGGGAGAGTTGAGTGCTAATGACAGAAAACTAATGGTTGAATTCATTTCTAAAATCAATTGGAGACTGTCATCAGACGGTTTGAGATGAAGTTGGGTCTAGCAAAATGAAGACGTAGTTTATTCATCAAAGGGGGAGAATGTTAGAACTTATATTGATTGATGAAATAAAATAAGTCTAGGGTAGAAAGTGTAAATAGGTCAAAGTTGTAATTGACTATAAATAGTATTTTGACTTTTGTAATTTTAGATCTGACAGAGAAATTACTTTTTGCACGGAAATTGTTGAGAAGAATTTTAGGGCTACAGTGGTCGTATTTTGTCAGGATCTTAATGTAACTACCTAAGATTAACTGATTTGAATTGATCAGAGTGTAAACCAATAATCTTGTACTGAATCAAAGTCTAATTAAGAAGTTTGCGGAATAACACTTAATTATTTTAATAAAAGCTTTCAGAATCCATAACAAATAAATATAAATGAATAAACAAAATTGCTTGTATTGCTGAACTGAATGATTACAATCACCTCTAATCTGTTTGATTAGACGAAGAACACAAATTGTTCTTAGGATTTTACAACCTTAGAGGCTTATGAAAACTTAAACAAAAAGCAAATACAAACTTGATCGTGCAATAACTTAATACAATAGAAAAACCTATTCTATGTATTTATAATGCTTTCTGATTTGTTTCCTTGAAGGACTCTGACTTCTCTGATAGTAGATATGCTGGAATCTTCGTGTAAATATCTTTTCCTGAATATTAGCACTTTCTGTTTATGAAACTGTTGAGCAGCTTGAATCACTTAGCAGTTTGAACAGAGCAGCTTGAGTAAATTTACTCTGGCAGCTTGAACTTTTGTACTAGCAGCTCGAACTTCTTCAACTAACAGCATGAACTTTGTACTTACATAGAAAATCTACTAACAGTCTGAGAAATTTAACTAACAGTTTGAATTACTTAGAATATTTCCCAACAATCTCCCCCTAACTTAAATTCTTTACATAAGACTTTAAGTTCTATACAAATAAGGAAATAAAACAAGTAAACTGTTATTTACAAACCAAGGCTTTCAAAAACTTACAACTGTGCAAGTTTCTGATTGACTGCCTTCAAAAATTCTTTCTTCATATCTTCTCTATCACAATATACTCTTACTGATCTCATCTGAAGTAACAAAGCCTTTGGAAGATCATAAAATTCAAAATTGAAGAACATACCGGATCCATTTGCAAATCTGATTCTGTAAGTCTTTGATTTGACAAACAGATCAACTTGTGCAATCTTCATCTCCTTGGCATCTTCTATATCTTTCCTTATTGACTCAGGATAAAAAATGCTCTTTAGATCTTTAATAGCTTGCTTTACTTGTGGAAGAGAAGATCTAACTTGAGTTGCAGACCCAACATGATACATTCTTGTGAGCTCATCTCTGGTCATCCCTTGGACTATATGCATACTTTTATATTCTTCCTCAGGGCCAGTTTCTCTTCTTACTACAAAATGATATCTTAAGTCAATGTTATCCATAGACTTAGCATACCAGTATGTAATAAGAGGTTTTGAGAAATCATGCTGGTCGAGGGACTTTTCAATCTCTATTACTTTTTGCAGCTGATGCTCAAACAGCACCCTTTTAACCTGATCAAGCTTTGCCTGTGAAATTGTATCTGACTGGGGAATAGAAGCAGCAGCTTGACCAGAAGGAGCAGTATCACTTTCATCAGCTTGATCCTTGATTATATCAGCTTTCACTGGTTCTTGTTGACTTTGAACTTCTTGGGAGACTCTGGCTACCTTTCGTTTATCCATCTCTTTATCATGGATGTCTTGTAGCCTCTCTGTGCTCATGGACTGAGCCATCTTCTTTGGAATGCCAGCTGAAAGGGCAAAATTTATCAAGAATCTTCTATGCTCAGCCTTTGAATGCCCTGTTGGCATTTTCCTCTTCCTCTCACTTTGCTTGACCACAAACCCTCTTAGGTAATCACCTAAGGTTTCATCATCTTGCATTGGGGCCTGGTTTGCTGGTCTAGAGCCTGATCTTGTTCTTCTGCTATTTTTCTGGCAATTTCAGCATCATAGGCAATATGGGCTTCTCTAGAGGAAAATTTGTGCTTTGGAGACTCAATGAGAATACCCTTGCCTTTATCTTTGATTACAGATGATGTAGCTTGGACTGAACTGATGGGAGCCTGAATTCCGTCTCTGATAACAACTCCAGTTGCTCTTGTAGAAGCAGCTTGAGTTTCTAGGCTAACAGCTTGAGAAGCTGTTGGGACTGCTAGCCTAGAATCTTCGACTGTTGGAGCTGCTTGGACTGATTGAGGGATCTCCTGATTCTCCCCCTTTTTGGAAGCATTGGTTTGGTCAGGAGGAGCTACAACCTTTGCCAATTGGGTTCGAATCAGTTGCTCTAATTTAATGATCTTATTTCCACAGAGGGTGAACCCTTTATGGAGATAATCCATTCTTTGGTTTTAAGCTGCTTCTGTCTGTCTGAGTGCAATTATTTGTGCCCCCTGTGCAGCAATGATGGACTGATGGTATTCCAACATTGCTACAACAGGTTGCAGCTTAGGATCCGTCAAAAGCATAAGTTGCAGACTAGCCTCAAGATCAGCAAACGAATGTGGTGCTTGTGATCTATCACTGGCATGAATACCAGAAGTAGAAACCTCTGGGCCCCTCTGTTCTTGGTACTGGGGACTTCCAGATGGTGCTGGCACACCTTCTATTGCCATGGGTGTGGTCTTATTGATGTTGGCACTATCCTGTGCCTCTTGTGTAGAAGCAACAGTAGTGTCAGCCACAGAACCCATATGGACAATCTCTGTTGAGATGTCCACCTCCTGATTGAGGTTGGGAGTGTCCTCAATGGGTGCCCTTTGGGTATTTTGTGCAGAAGCGTCCTCCTGCACAGGGTTATTTGGCTCTTGTAAGAGGGCTGAGGAGGAAGGAGCTCCTGGTCCTCTTTTCCTTTTGTATAATTTGAGTGGGGATGTGGGCTTAGCAATAGGAACAGAAGGCATTTGAGTATCATGAGGAGTGGGTTGGGGTCCTGGGGGTGAAGCAGTAATGTTAGGCTGAGCCTGCTCAGTACCCTCTCCTCTGTTTCTTGGAATGATGCCCAACATTGCAGAAGGCAATGGGACATCAACAGTCAAAACATTGGCACTTTGTTTTAGAAGACGTTTTATTGAAGGTAAAGAGTGCCTATGGGAAACATGAATCCTTTTATGTACATTGAAATTACTGCAAGTTCTTGCAATAATTTCAGCCAAAAATCTAGGATACATCAAAAATTTCCCATGTTTTAGGGCATGATGCCTTAACATATCCTGAAAAATCATATTTGAAAAATTGAACTGTTGGCCGGTTGATAAACACACTAAGGCAGTGGATATGTTTGATGAAAATTCTGACCAACCAGTTCTTTTTGGACTTATGCATTGCTGAATGATATGTACAAGGTACTTCCATTTAGGGGCAAAATTTGTTTTAAAAGAAAGTATAAGAATCAGCAGGGCCCCTATATCCAATAGCATGAAGACCATTATGTAAAGCAGTCAGAGAGAGATATGATATACCTGAGGCATCTTGAAGATGCAGATGTTGGCGTATGATCTCCTCAGAGATAGAAACAGTGTGGCCATCAATTTTGGATGTCAAAGATGTGACTCCATTAACAGTTTTGACTGAGGCGTATTTCCAGAACTGTTCTATATGAGATATGTAGATAGTGGCTATGTTTGATGAAAATCCTGACCAACCAGTTCTTTTTGGTATGCATTGCTGAATAATATGTACAAGGTACTTCCATTTAGGGGCAAAATTTGTTTTAAAGAAAGTATACGAATCAGCAGGACCCCTATATCCAATAGCATGAAGACCATTATGTAAAGCAGTAAGAGATATGTCTGATATACCTGAGGCATCTTGAAGATGCAGATGTTGACGTATGATCTCCTCAGTGATAGAGACAGTGTTGCCATCGATTTTGGATGTCAGAGTTGTGACTCCATTAACGGTTTTGAGGGAGGCATGGTTCCAGAACTGTTCTATATGAGAGATGTAGATAGTGGGATTGATGGTAAGGGCATGATGGATATGAGAACTACGAAGGAAGTCCATCATGTCGTGGAATGGGGCAAGATCAGCGTGTTTGAGAGAGTAGGGTAGACAGTTGTGTTCTTTGACGAACTCCATTGATGAACGATGAATTTAGGGTTTCAGTGATGTGCGTGGGAATTGTTCGGAGAATCGAAGAAGGGTTGTGGAAGATATTTTTCAACTGGTAGTTACAATGGAACGAAACTGGAACCTTTAAAGGTTTTGAAAATATCTAAACCCGTGCACACACTTATGGAAATTACCATATTACCCTGCACACTTTGACAGCTCAAGTGAAACAACTAACAGTCCGAGAAAATGAACTAGCAGCTTGAGAATTTACTCATGCTGTTAGTTGAAAATTTGGCGACTGCTAATGAAACAGTGACTCCCCCTTAAACAAGCATATGTATAATGAAAAACAAATTAATTCATATTAACCATACCAATATTTGATACTAGGAAGGTGAATCTTCCTACATCAAATGGTTTTGTAAATAGATCAGCTAACTGATCATCAGTATGAATTTTGATAACTTGGATTAATTTCTTTTCGTTACAGTCCCTTATAAAATGAAATCTAATGTCTATATGCTTAGTTTTGGGAAATTTCACTGGATTTTGTACAATGCTAATTGCACTTGAGTTGTCAATATAAATGGGAATGGATAGGAAATTCATACCATAGTCTCTCAGTTGATTCTGAATCCACATCACTTGGGAGCAATAACTTGCAGCTGCTACATATTCTGCTTCAGTAGATGAAGTGGAGACAGTTGTTTGCTTTTTGCACTGCCAAGAGACTAATCTTGTTCCCAAGTATTGACATCCACCAGTTGTGGATTTTCTGTCAATGTTGCATCCTCCATAGTCACTGTGGGCTTCTGCTTGACCTGCAATCCTAGAAAGAAGGTGAGTTCTCCCATTGAACTCATCTGAAACTTTTTGTGCATCAAAGCCTCAAACTCTTTGCACAGACTGTCATTGGTTGACCCAAAGATGATATCATCAACATATATCTGTACAAGTAGAATCTCAGATTTGATAGACTTTGTGAATAATGTTTTGTCCAGAGTACCTCTCTTGAAACCATTCTGTAGAAGGTAGGATGACAAAGTGGCATAGCATGCTCTAGGGGCTTGGTGGAGTCCATAGAGAGCCTTGTCTAGTTTGTAGACTCTGTCTGGATACTTGTAGTCCTCAAAACCAGGAGGCTGGCACACATATACTTCTTCTTCAATTGTACCATACAGAAAAGCAGACTTCACATCCATTTGATACACTTTAAACCCTTTGAAGCTTGCATAAGCTAAAAACAGTCTGATGGCTTCAATTCTTGCCACTGGAGCAAAGACATCATCATAGTCTATGCTTTCCTCTTGAGTGTACCCTTGTGCTACTAGTCTTGCTTTGTTCTTTATGACTATCCCTCTCTCATCCTTCTTGTTTCTGAACACCCATCTTGTACCAATGACTCTTTTTCCCTTAGGAAGATCAACAAGCGTCCATACATTCTGAATCTTGAATTGTAGAAGCTCTTCCTGCATTGCCTCAATCCAAGATGAGTCTTTCAAAGCTTCTGATGCCTTTTTAGGTTCTAGCTGAGACATGAAACAGGCATGTTCAAATGCAGCTAGACTAAATTCAGGAACTGCTGGTTCAACAGCATCAGTCTCCTTGTGAATCATTGTCCTTGTTTGCACAGGTGTACGTGGATCACTCATTATTTGATTGAGAGGATGATACTTGTGAACCCTGAGTGTAGGCTCTCTATCCGTCTGAAAAGAGGATCCAAGATTTGTATCATCTCCATCAGGACCAGTTGATGGTTCAGCTTCTGGAACAACTTGACTTGAATCTGGGACTGTTTCCCTTTGTGTTGGAGCTGTTCTCTCAGGACTTGGGAGTTGCACTTCATTGTCTGGATTTGAATCATCTTGAGCATTCAGAACCCCTGGAGGATCACAAGACAGAAGTTGTATAATTATATACTCATCCCAATTATTTGTATCTGCAGCAGTTTGAAACTTTGTGCCAACAGCTTGATCATTTGTGCTACCAGCATGAGAATTTGCATTGACAGCTTCAATCATGTGTTCATCAGATTCTGCAGTATACTCAACAAAGCTCAGAGAATTTGTTAGTGAATCTAAATCAAACAACCAATCAGGACCAGTGCCTTTGACATTTGCAGTATGTTCATTAAATTCAACATTGGCACTTTCTTCAATGGTTTTAGACATACTGTTATATAATCTATAGGCTTTGCTTTGATTTGAGTATCCTACAAAGAAACTTCTTCAGCCTTACTTTCAAACTTACCTAAGTGAGTCTTAATGTGAAGAATGGTATATGGACAGCCAAAAGGCTTGAAAAAGGCTATTAAGGGTATTCTATTATGGAATAACTCATAAGGAGTTTTTCCTTGTGATTGAACAACCTGAACCCTATTTAGAACATAACAGGCTGTATTAACTGCTTCTGCCCAAAAAGTCATTGGCAGTTTTGAATCAGCTAGCATGGTTCTAGCAGCCTCAATTAATGTTCTGTTCTTTCTTTCAGCTACACCATTTTGCTGTGGTGTTCTTGGTGCACTATATTGCCTAGCAATACCTTTGGACTCACAAAAACTGTTTAGAATATGGTTTTTAAACTCAGTTCCATTGTCTGATCTTATCACCTTGACTTTTGAGTTGGATTGGTTTTCTATCTTAAGAATAAATGACTTAACTAGCTCAGCAGTTTCATCTTTAGACCTAAGAAAGTAAACCCAAGTAAATCTGGTGAAATCATCAACAATGACTAAACAGTAAGCCCTTTTATTCAAACTCAAAACAGATGTTGGACCAAATAGATCCATATGAATCAGATGAAGGGCAGATGATATTGAATTTACTTCTTTGGCCTTATGAGAAGTTTTGTGTTGCTTGCCTTTAAGGCATGCTACACAATGATCATCACATATGAACTCCTTTTGTGGTAATCCTCTTACCAAGTTCTTTTTTACTAAAACATTCATGGATTTGAAGTTCATGTGAAACATCCTTCTGTGCCAAAGAGCAGACTCATTGGATGATGCTTTGGATATCAAACAGCTTAAAGTACTTGATTTGGATAAAAGTTCTGTGTCCAAACAGTATACATTATCCTTTCTAGGTGTTCTTAGTAAAACAAGATTTTCAGAAATTTTAAAATCTTTTGAAAGGACAATGCACTCAGAATCTGTAAACAAGACAATATTTTATTTGTCACAGATTTGAGACACACTCAATAGGTTATACTTAAGCTGTTCAACATACAAAACATCATTGAAAATCATGTTGCCTGCATTAACAGTACCTTTACCTGTAACCTTACCTCCTTTGGAGTTGCCTCCAAATGCAACAAATCCTCCTTCAAAGCCTTTGAAATTTGACAAGCACTCAGAATTGCCTGTCATGTGCCTAGAGCATCCACTGTTCAAATGCCATCTTGTTTTATGAGGTGACCTGTGGTTGCTCTGCACAAATAAAAGCTTAATTAGTAGTGGAGTAAACCCAAACCAAGTTGGTTTTGGGTTGTGTAACAACCTGAACTTTAATTAACTTCAATCATCAACAATAAACATGATTAGCAATAATTAACAAGTTTGGAGTTAATTAATATGTTAAATGTAATTCTTAAATACAATCGTTAGCTATGAATTTTCTTTATTAAGTTAATAAAAATGATAAAATGAAATAAATGAAATTTGTACAAATTAAGTAATTTTAATTACTTAAATAGCAATGCGATTTTAGTTTAAAATAATAAAAGCTATATGTTCCAAAGTATGATATTTTGAAGATTAATTCAAAAAGGGATATAAGAAAAATAAGTTTGGTGGCCAAAATTTACATTTATGAAACTTGATATTTTATATAAATAAAAACCCCAAATATATGGATCAGCTCATTTTCATCAATGTGAAGAAATTGAAAGCCTTTCTCTCTAACCTTTCTCAAACTCACGGTCCATCAAGCTCATCACCAATCTTGAATTAAAATCAAGAATCAAGTCAAAGAAACATCAAGCAATGGATTTCTACAAGGATTTAAGGTAAACCTATCATCTAATTGTTCTTGTTAGCAAAATGAAGGCCACGATTTCTGGAAAATTTGTATTGTTTCAAAAGCTTTAAAACCATGAAAATTGGGCATAATTTAAAGTTGCAAACAGAAACTAAAAGACATGCATGTCATCCTCTTATGTTTAATTGATCCTATGTGCATTTCTAGAGCTTAATTCCATATTTTTGAAAATGAAACCTGAAATCGCCTTTAATCCCTTTTATTTGCTGCTGGATAGGTCGAAATTCACACACATCCGATAAAAAAAAAACAGAATAAGAAGTGCAGGTAGTGTGTATGTGTGTTTTGTATTGGAAAGCAATATCCGAGATTCACCAAAAATGGTGCAAATCTCGGATGATTCGGACACTTCCAGCAGCCCATTTTTCTCTGTTTTATATGTGTGTGTCGATGTATAGCTGTCCAAACAGCAAAATCCAGCAGCCTTCTTTCTATATAAATACCTATGTGCAGTGTGTGCACTGTGTGTGCAGTGTGTGCCAGCGAAAACAGAAACAAAATCAGCCTTTCTTTTCTTTGTTTTCTTGTTTTCTCGGAGGTGGGCTGTCAATAAAAATGTAGTGTGCAGGTGTGTTGCATGTGATACCGAAACCCATTGGAAGCTTTTCGTTTTTTTTGTGCACATGAAATCGGATGTATGCAGCTGTTAAAAACAAAACCCACAGCACCTAATAATTTAAATAAGGACAAGTCTTTCATGTGTGTGTGGACAGCAACAATGATAATTCCAGTAGCTTTTTGTTTCATAATTTATAGTATGTGTGTGTGCTGATCGAGTGTGACAGAAACAGTGACAGAAACCATTATAATTTTTCTTGAATCTTTGCTTTCTCTGATGTGAGGCAGTCAATGTAACAGTCCAGCATATAGACCTTTATTTTGTTTCTCTTTACATAAATAAAGTGTGTGTGTGCAGAGTGTGTAGAAGAAAGCAACAGCTCTCTCTTTTAAACATTTATCTCGGTTGATGCATGCTTATGTGAGCTGTATATAAATCTGGAATATATGTGTGCTGTGCGTATATTTATGTAATCTTTTATATCTTTCTTTCATAAAGATAGTATGTGTGTGTGTGCAGAATTTTCTAGGTGCTTGTTTCTGATTTGGTTTGAGAAGAAAAGAGTGACAGCACCCATATTCGGTTTTATGGGCTGTCCAAAACAGAAAACAACAATCAAAAGTCCTTAATTACTTGGATGTAAATGTAAGTGTGGCTGCCAAACTAAAACAGGAACATCACTAATTCTTGAAATATATAGATACATACATTTGCAAATTAGTGACAGCATTAATAAATATACATATATACATACTCTGTGTGCTGAAAAAGAATGATTGAGGCATTTATATATATACCCATTAATATATAGACAATTAAAGTATAGGAGTGTGGGTGTGTTGTGTGTTCTATACATAATATATGTATTTGTTTTAAGTATTGGCGTATAAATGAAATTCCGAGATTCACCTTGATGAAAAATGTGCGTAATTGCATCAAATTAAAGTATAGGGACATGAGTATGATCATATACGTGTATAGTTGACATCAAACATGTGTTTATGTCCAATGAATACAAGACTAATAATTCATAAACATTTTGATCATCTTTTGAATGAAGGATTTTCAATAAGTATATGTTGAATGTGCATGTATTTCATTGTCATGATAATTAAAGGAAAGCATAAAGAGATTATATGAATCAATCAATTGAATCTGTGGCTCTTATAAACATGTCCATGAAATGCATATAAAATCATAGTCATTAAATCATAGCAAGTTAAATAATAAGCTTAATTGCGATTTAACAAAGTCTGAAATGACATGAGAAGTCTATAAATGAATAAGTCAATACGTAAGCTACAGAAAGTCTAAGAATGCGATATAAATACATAATTCTATTGTAAAAAGTCAATAAGCTTATGTAATTTGAATTGTCATGCGAATAACAGGTTCAGCTAAATCTGAACCATGTTGTAAAGTCAAAGTCCGTAAAGTCAAGTTAAAGCAATTAAAGCCAAGATCAGTTAATAAAGTCAAGCCAAAGCCAGAGAAGCAAGTCAGAGCCAAAGTCATTAAAGTCAAAGCTAAAGTTTGTAAAGTCAATTGCTAAATCCTGAGATAACTCAGGTGGTGGATCCAATCCGCTTGCGAAAGTCAAAGTCAACAGTCGTGCAATAAAACCAGTAACTGTGAGTTATAGATATAATTGTATACATGCTTGTCTTCCTGTGAGACATATTGTTGTTCTAGCATTATTTGAAAGTCTATATGCTCAGCTAGAATGTGACATGTGCACACCTTGGTATGGTGATGCCCTGTGGATCATGATAGCTTTTAATATGTCATCATGCACACTTGTCTTTACAATCGGAATTAGTCTTGGATATATTATTGTTGCTATCTTGATTCATTACTTGAATATTTTCAGTCATTTGCCTTGATATCAATGCTTTCATATGCTACCGCATAATTCAAGTCTGAGAAAGTCTATGTCAGTCTATGATTAAGTCTACTCCGATGTTTTCCCACGTTGTCTTACTGGTAGCTAGCCCAGTATGTGGTTGGCCCCCACAATTAAAAGCGTGTGCGTGGGATTAAACATCATCCGATCTTAAGTCCTATGTCTCACAATGTCTGGCTGATAGCGGCAGTCATGTCAAAATCACGCTTAAAGTCAAAGTCAGGGATTAAAGTCAAAAGTCAAAGTCAAGTCTCCGCTTAAAATTGTCATGGCATGTAAACTGTTAAATCTATAATCTCACTAAGCCCCGCTTACAGTTGTTGTTGAATCTTTTTTTTACAGGTTTAATCAAAGGAAAAGGTCCAGCTGACCCAAGTCTTTAGGATCTGCTCGCTCGAATTTGAAGTCACTAGACCACTACTTCAACTAAAATTGGTATCGAATGAATTGATTATGGTGGTGGTTTGGGTAGAAGCACTGACATGCATTGTGGTTATGTACTAGATTAGTGTCCTTGTGCTTTTATAGTTTACTTTTAAACTTATTGTAAAATAATCCTAATTTCTGTAATGACTTAATTCCGCATTTTATTAATTCTATCTTAGTTGTGATTGATGCTGTATTGCTCCTTGGGACCTAGTCATTCAGGACTGCCCCGTAAGGGACGGTCTTGACAGGTTGTCCTTATGCATTAACATAACTAAACACTGTCTTTGATTTCTTATACTTAGTGAGATCCACTGATGGATTTTGTGGAGAGTACTTAGTTATCACATGAGGTATCCAGGTATTTTGTCCATCCTTTTCAATAACAGTCTCAGATGATCCATTACCAGTCCCAACTTTGAGCCTAACAGTCTGAACTAAGTCTGTAGTGCTAACAGCTTGAGAATTTGCACTAGCAGTCTCAACTTTAGACTTGCCAGTTTCAACATTTGAATCAACAGGTTCACTTGAGTTTTTACCTTTAACACACCATATTTGTTTAAAATTTGATTTTGGTTTAGCTAAAACTTGTTTTTGGTGTGTGGACTGTTTCTTATTAACTTTTGAGAACCTGTGATCAACTGTTTTCTTTGGAACTGATGCAGTAGGAGGTTTGGCCTTTGAATTTTTTGAATTTTGAGAGTTTGTCTTTTGATGAATCACAGTCTGTTTTGCAACAGATGGTTTATAAAAACAATCCCTGGCCAAGTGATTTTTCCTGCCACAATGGAAGCATTTTTTGACTGTTTGGATTGGAGAACCAGTTTTATTGGACAATATCTGGTTCTTGTTCCTTTGATTTCCCCTTACCTGCTGCTGTTTGGGAAACTTTTGAACACCATGCATTTGACATGTGCAGATTGGAACATTTTTACCCTTTTTATTATTCTTTGATGAAGATGCAGTGTTACAGTTAGAAGGTACAGAAACCTGTGGAGCAGCATTGCATACACTCATCTTCTCCTTTCCTTTCTTATTGGGGATTTGGATTGCTATTGGTGCACTCATTGTTTTGTGTTCTTTCTCAACTTCTGTGCACTCACAGTCTCTATTTTGAATCAGATCATCTTTAGATTCAGGACTGTTTTCAAGGATAGGATCTACAGTGGTCATACACTTATCTATTGGTTCATTGACAAGCCTATCAGCAACTTCACTCATTGGATGAATGTATTTGTTGTTGTATGGAGGTGGAGTGGCTCTGTATCCTATACCTTCTTTGGGATTGAGCTGAGATTTTATCTTATCTTTAAATTGGACTTCCATTAGGTGTTCCAGCTTTTGATTTGCCAATTTGAAGTTTCCTAGATCTATATTGACAGATTCTAGTTTCTTATTAGCCTCTAACACCTTTTGTTCAGTCTCTTCTAATTTTTTATTTAGAGATTCTATTTTCTTATTCAGCTCCTTTTTCTCCCACTCATGATATGTTCTATCATGTCCCATTTGAATCTCATTATCCTTATAGTCATTGATCTGTTTTTCAAGATCTTCTATGGCCTGCATGTATTCATATCTCCTTTCTTCCATCTTAGCTAGAGTTTTACACATGCTCTCATTGTGATCTCTGTACTTTTTAACCATATTTTTACATGTTTGAGAGCAGAGTTATGAATTTACCTCAGATGGCAATTCAGTGGAGGTGACATTTGATGTTTCTGTCATTAGAGCTTGATTTTGAAATTCTTCCTCTGTCTAATCACTCCAGTCAAACACATTGTCTTCTTGAGAGACAAGTGCTTGTGATGATGAAGCCTGATTAGTCTGCTGAGGTCTGGATGGCTGTTGACCTTGAGATCTGCATTCTCTGGCAAAGTGACCAAGCTTGTGACATTTAAAACACTCAACTTTTGACTTATCAAAATCTGGTTTGCCTTCTGCTCTGGCTTGAAAGTTGGTTCTGCCAGTTCTTTTCAGAAACCTTTTGGCCCTCATGGTCAGCATTGCATGTTGCCATTTCAGATCCATCTCTTCTAGGTCATCTGGATGAATCTGTTCTAGATCTTCAGCATTTAAAGCAAACAGTCCATCATTGGCAACAAAAGCCTCATAGTGAGCTTCAGTAGGGTTACCATCACTACCTGAAAAGGAATCACTGCAATTAGATTTTTCAGATGACAAAAGAGCAGTATTGTGATTATAAGAAAAATATTTCTTTTTAGTATCAATCTCAGTTTCAAACACTCTCAGACTGTTGTACAGATCATCCAGTTCTATTTCATCAAGAGTGTCTTTTGTTCTCCATTGAGCAGCATAGACTTCTCCAAGAGATCTAAGGAACTTTCTGTTGACCTCATCTTGATCCAGGCTGACTTTTGCACTTTCCAATTCACTTATCAGTTTGTTGAACCTGTCAAAGATTTGAGTAAGGTTTTCATTCTTGCCACCAGAAAAGTTCTCATACTGCTGTTTCAAAAGATCCTTTTGATTTCTCTTGGTACTGGCATTCCCAGCAAATCTTTTCTCTAAAGCAATCCAAAGAGAATGAGCAGTATAAAACTTTTTAAACTGATGTTGATAAGCATTAGGAATGGCTATTTGTAGAAGTGTAAGAGCTTTCACTTCATTCATTCTAGCCTTTCTTTCAAGTTTAGTTTTTGGAGGAGTTTTGATGGGTTTGCCCTCAGCATCAAGTTCAGGATCAACTGCAGGAGGAAATTCAACAGCTTCCCATATGGCATAATCAATAAATTGAATATGCTGTTGAATCCTGAGTTTCCACATCTCAAACTCAGTGGGTTTGAGCATAGGCACTTTGAGTCCTTGCCCAGATCCACTACTGCTATTATCAAATTCCATTGCAGAAAATTAAAATTTTTAAAAGAAAGCTTTCGACTTTGAAAAACAAAGAATGACCTGTGGCTCTGATACCACTTGTCAGGATCTTAATGTAACTACCTAAGATTAACTGATTTGAATTGATCAGAGTGTAAACCAATAATCTTGTACTGAATCAAAGTCTAATTAAGAAGTTTGCGGAATAACACTTAATTATTTTAATAAAAGCTTTCAGAATCCATAACAGATAAATGTAAATGAATAAACAAAATTGCTTGTATTGCTGAACTGAATGATTACAATCACCTCTAATCTGTTTGATTAGACGAAGAACACAAATTGTTCTTCGGGTTTTACAACCTAAAGGCTTATGAAAACTTAAACAAAAAGCAAATACAAACTTGATCGTGCAATAACTTAATACAATAGAAAAACCTATTCTATGTATTTATAATGCTTTCTGATTTGTTTCCTTGAAGGACTCTGACTTCTCTGATAGTAGATATGCTGGAATCTTCGTGTAAATATCTTTTCCTGAATATCAGCACTTTCTGTTTATGAAACTGTTGAGCAGCTTGAATCACTTAGCAGCTTGAACAGAGCAGCTTGAGTAAATTTACTCTGGCAGCTTGAACTTTTGTACTAGCAGCTCGAAGTTCTTCAACTAACAGCATGAACTTTGTACTTACATAGAAAATCTACTAATAGTCTGAGAAATCTAACTAACAGTTTGAATTACTTAGAATATTTCCCAACATATTTTTCTCTTTCGCTTCTCTGTAATCATTTGTCTATAATCAAATCATTCGGTTAGTGATTCTATTCTTGTTCTTAATTGTTTATGTTTAATTGTTGATTGAAAATATAGGAATTACAAGATAAACCAAAAAAATAAACTAGCAGTTGAAAAAGAACAATCTATAACAATGCCCAAAAACAAATGAACTCAAAGTGGAGCTCAAATTTCAGTTAACTAGTATCATAGAAAAGCATAAAGCTAGGGCTAAAACAAACTGAAATATTCAGATGCACAACTAACTCAGATTCAAATACTAACAATAAACTCAGAACTGTGGCAAATAATGTGTGAAACTCAAAACTATGCACAAATATAATAAACTAAGAGTTAACTACAACAATCTGAGAAGAAAGATACTCTTTGCAAGACCTAGTACTTTGTTTGAAATTTCATAAGATTACCCATTACCTGTTGAACCACTTAGACAACCCATTCCATGTACACATATAAACCATGTTTAGAACCATCAAGGGGTCTATGCTTATATGCATGTGAGGGTCTGATCGTGAGGGAAAGGGAAAGGGAATGAAAAAGAATAACGTTCGTTTAAATAATTTACAAGGGGTTTTAAAGCTTGACTCCTGATCAATTAACTTAACGAGGAGGTGTCATGAGGAATGTAGTGATCACTACCTTGACCACTATAGAGTATCGATCAATTAAAATTGGAAAGGGCCAGGTCGTGGGTATTGTAGTGATCAGGAACTTGGTCATGATAGGGTGGGTTTAAGAGAAAGTGAGGTGAGGAGAATAGTGACCATGACTTGGATCACTACAACACAAATCATAGAGAAAATTTACACCCGTCATAGTAGCCAAACTAAAAACTCAATTAGTGATCATATGCAACTTTAACTCTATGAAACTACTCCCACACCATATCAAACACATTGATAAATTGTAAAATTTAAATCCCAGATAATATGCACTCACAAATAAAAGAACGACATATTAAATGATTGATTGATTATATTGAGGATATAAGAAAAGGTACACAGAGAGAATTTTGGGCACTCAATCTTTTACACTTTTCTTACACACACTTGTCAAGTAAAAGTTGTACTAACCCTAATAGAAAAGTATAAATTTATACCTAGGGTTAGTTTGACGGATTTACAAGAAACATCCCTTGTTGGGATATAATTATTTTGTAAAGTTGTAGGGGTTATTTTGTAATTCTTTGAAAGTTTAATTTGTAGTATAAATATCAACTTCCTTTATATTTTTTTTATTTTGTTCACTTGGTATGTAATATTTAGAATTGCTTTGAAATACAAACTCCTTTATTTTCTCAGTGATTGATGCGATTTGATTATTACTTATTAGATTATTGTTTTTTTGAATCAATTTTTGTTTAACAATTGGTGAGAGAGCCACATTCTGTCTTTACTACAGTTGGCTGCGACATCTTCACCATTATGTGTCACACCATTGACAGTTGAATTTCCAATCAAAGAAGTGGTGATTACTGAAATTGTGGAGGAAGAGTCAAGGGTTGATTACCATAGTGAATCTAAAGGGTTGATTACCATAGTGAATCTAAAGTTTTTGGAGAAACATTTGTTAATAAAATATTCTGAATCGGATGACATCCCACGAAGTTCAATTCCAGTTGATGTTTATAAAAATATGGGCGATCCTTCTTTTTGAGCCACAGAATATTGTAATATCACCTGAACATCAAACAGAAACAATTTTGCCAACATCTCTGAACCCTACAATCCCCTCTAAGACCGTTGATATTCCAGAATCATCTTTTGATCCATTTGCTGAATTTCTTGAAGTAAAGGAGGAACCTCTCGAAGATTATGAGAATCTTGATATAGAAAAAGAAAAGAAAAAGATTGAAGCAGAAGAAAACCAAAGAATTGGTACATTCAGAAAATTTGATGGAAATGTTTTGGAAAGATATGTATTAGTGTGAGATGATAAGAAAGATGAAGCTTTAAGAAAGGCCATGCTAAGTCGTATACAAGAAGAACTTGACGGCTTATAGAAGGGAAAGGAGAAAGAGAATGCTGAGGTTATTAGATCAACAAATGGATTGGGAGAAGGAGCATAAAAGAGAAATTTTTCTTGAAGATAAACATCCAAGAAAAATCCACTTTGACAAAGTGACTAAATTGGAAGATAGATTGATATATGAGATCACAAATGCTCATAGGATGAGGCTTGATTCTTACATTATTTTGTCAATACAAAGAAACAGTCTGCAAGACTTGTTTATTCAAGGTTCAGAATGGGCTCGCTTGAAAGGGTGTACACAAAAAGACTTGGAGAACATCTTTACTATCAAGTCTTTACTGTTCATAGATATGATGGAAACTTATACACATTTAAGGGGCGTTCGATTCACGAAATGAATTTTGATGGAATTAGATTTCAATTTTAGTGTTTAAAGCATTGGTTTACAAAAATGAACAACTTGATTTTTATAAAACATTCCATTGAAAGCTCTCTTTTTAAGGAATTTGTAATTCCATTAAAAATGTGAAGGAATATTGAATTCCTTTAATTATGGATTATGATGGAATCTAACTAAATCTTACATTGTTATATTTGATTTCCAGTTGTTCAAATACACTAAACTTAGATTCCAATTCCATCAACATCCATTACGTGAACCATACGCCCCCTTAGTGAAACAGACAATTTTTTTATTTGAGGCTTGAAGACATAGAGGATTTATATGATGAGTTGAAAAGGCAAAGGCATAAATCAAAGGTTATGAGAACTGCGATGACATCAGCTTTTGATTTTATGCATACAAATTTTGTGCTTAGCATGATTGAAGATTTTCAGTTTGGATTGGAGACACATCAACATAGAATAAATATTACTCCTCCAAACCGAAATCATCATGATATTGAAAAGTACAAGAAGTTCACTATCATTGTAAATTCAGAGCTTGGTGTAGTTTATCAGTGTCATCTTAAGCAAAAACTGTTCCTAAGGATTTCCGAGACAAGTAAATATTCGTCTGGAACCTTAAGATATATTTCAAGAGAGATGAGGAAAATATTTGATGATCATGAAAGAATGAAGGTGAGTAAACCAATGAGCTAAAAAGAGAAAAGTTATTTCATGAGGGTTCCGAATGCGATAGAAGATAAACTCAGAGACAAAGAGGTGCTCATGAGGTTTTGACTGGAAGATCAGCTAGTTTTGAGCTTAAAATATATGAACTTTACAAAAAGGGGGAGATTGTTGGGATAAAATTGTTTTGTAAATTTGTAGGGGTTATTTTGTAATTCCTTCAAAGTTTTAGTTGTAGTATATATATCAACTTCCTTTGTATTTTTCATTTTGATCACTTGGCATGTAATATTGAGAATTGCTTTCAAATACAAACTCCTATATTCTCTCATTGATTGATCCAATTTAATTATTAGTTGTTAGAATGTTGTTGTTTGAATCAAATCTGTATTGAACATCTCTCAATTTCTTATAATAAAGATAAAACACAAACTAAAACTGTTAATTACAATACAAAAGATAATCCACATGATTGCAATTTAGAGTCTAACAAAACCTATTGCACAAGGGGAAATTACGCAAAAAACCTCTAAGTTGGATCATTTTTGCGATTAAAACCCCCAACCATTTTTCATTGCACAAAAAACCTCCAACCGGTTAAAACTTTGTAAATTTGGGTTTTTTTCAAAAAATCTGACTTGCAACCGGTTGCAACTTGATGACGTGTACAATTTTTATTTGCGTAAAAAACCCCCAACTTGTTTAGTTTTTTGAATTAAAACCCCAAATCATTTTTCATTTGATAAAAACCTCCAACCAACAAAGATAATTAAAATTGAGTCTTCACTGATGGAACATAAATAAACGAAATTCAGAAGCTAAAAATGGAACATAATTAAACGAAATTGAACATAAAGCTGAAGCTAAAAATGCAACTCGTGAACACAGAATGAAATTGATTCCATCGGCACAATTGAAGTTAAAATTCAAAATTAAACGACAAAAGTTAATCGAACATACATACATAAAATAAACAACACTGAACATAAAGATGGGATGGAGTAATCGGAGTTGCCGGAGGTAGAGCAGAAGAGAAAAGGTAAATATTATTGTTGGTTAGAGATGAAAAAAAATAGTTAAGGGTTTTAATCGAAAAAGTCACCAACTTCGAGGTTTTTTATGCAAAAATTGAGTTTAAGAATTATACATGTAGTGCCACGTAGGCGCCACGTAAGTCGGGTTTGCCATGTGGACGCCACGTGTGTGCCATGTAAGCATACTAACCTATTATAACCGGTAATGTCCTAATTTCAAAAGATTTTACCGGTTAGAGGTTTTTTGTGCAACAGAAAATGGTTAGGGGTTTAAATCACAAAAATGGTCCAACTTTAGGGTTTTTTTACGCAATTATCCCATTGCACAATAGATTAAAACAAAAAATCATCAATTAGTCCTAATAGTACCAATCCTACCTAGAAACCATTATACCAAGCAAATTAACAATAAAACTATTCACGATTCATAATAAAAACAGAAATCAAACTTGAACTAATAACATTCATTATAAAAACAGAAAATAAAAGGAACGAATGTACCAAAATCTTGCAAAAAGTGACCAAAATCAAAGATTACCGCAAACGAAATACTTTAATCTTCAAGAAAATCTAGAACCTAATGCTAAACTATGATATTTTATGCTGAAAACCAAAGAAAAAAAAAAGCTTGAATGCTGAAAACTATCGTCAAAATTATGTCTGTCGAGTCCTAGTGCGCAACTGATGGATTTATACTGATTTTGCGCCGCCTACGGCCGTATGCCTTAAATTTTTTACTTTGACTTGGTTAAGCCCGCGCCCTAGCCCACGATGTCTTGCCTAGTAGCCTCTATGGTCGTGGATTAACCCTCTATGGTCTTAGGCAATAAAAATCACTAAATAAACTTCTTTTCTTCAAGAAAATCCATGGGAACTGATCAGGGCTTGGTCGGTTTTTTCTTTGTTTTTCGTTCCTTCGTCAATAAAACCACATTTTTCCTACAAAACACAAAAATGAATGAATTAAGTACCTTTTCACGTATATCGATTTTAAAACCAACTAAAATGCAAGGTAAATAACGTCAAAAGTGTGTATAAATATGACCGATCCCCACAGATGCACATGTCAGAGTTTGACATCATCTCATTCTATTAGCTATGTGTCATTGGCTATGGGCAGAGGAATTGTTATGCAAACCAAACATGCTTACTTAATGTTTATCAACCAATCATAAATGTCTGTTAATTTTATATACTCATCAAGCAAATTAGTTTATTAGTTGTTACATATCTCTTTTCAGGAAAAGGAAAAGTCTCGACTGGACCAAGCTCTTAGGTTCAGATTGTGTTGAAGCTTGATTTTATCTAGACCACCACATAACTCATATTTTGTGGTATTTATCAAAGTTAGGCATTTTGGGAGCTAGGTAGTTGACATATGATGATGTAGTAGATTAACAAGTTTTACTATTTATAACTTTAGTTACAATTTTGTCATCCTTAAGATCCTTACAACAGTTGGGTCTTACAACTACTTTCCACAAATTAAAATCTCAGAACAGTTATTGTCATTTAATGAAATAATTAATATCTAGCGTTATGATTTTCCTAAAATAATCTTTCACAGTGGCTAGGCATGTCAATCAGAGAGACAGGTGCCTTTCGGTACATCGGCACATAACCTTTCAGAAATTCAAAAACCAAACTCGAGCATGATATGTAAGTGTGAAGTCACGGGTTCGACTCCCGTCGGAGTAGTTTAGGTGGTGAAAGTAAGTCTAAAGTCTCCATTTGCGGTAAATGAGTAGTTAGGAGTATGTGTAGAAGTAGGTTAGTTTGCCGTTTAAAACAAATCAAAGAATGTTCATTAATTAGTTTGACCCACAAACATAAGTCCATAGATTTCAGGTAAAATTCTTGGACTTCACTTTTAACAACGACCCAATTTAAGTCCAAATTAAAACTTGTTTGTGATGAATAGATCTAGGATAATTCATTCTGTTAGTGTATGGTGTGTAAAGATGACATTACTACTGCATCATGGCTGATTTCATAAAACACTTGAGGGTCACACCGATGAGCACAACTGAGCAGATGCAATTAAACGATAAAATAAATGATATTGGATATTGTTTATGACACGAAATAATCGTTGAGATTAAATTAATGGATGATTAGTTATATCTCAAAGTACGGGGACTAAAAGTACAATATTAGATATTGTAGTGATTTAATTGTCATTGGATGATAATTAAATAATTATCTAGTCTTTTATTTATTATTGGATATTAAATAAAAGATACATTTATTTGAATTGATATTATCATATAGTTATTAGATAATTAGATGGATAATTATAAACAAATAAATAAAGATAATTATAAATAATTATCTAGTCATTTATATATTATTAGATAATATATATATATTATTATATTATATATATATTAGAGTTTGATTAAAACTAAAACTCTTAATTAATAATATATATATATATATATATATATATATATATATATATATATGTATATATATATATGTGAAAACATGATGTGACCCAATTGTGGTGTGCATTGACGGCGCACACGCACACACACACATAAGGTGTATGTGTGTGGTGCTTCGGCCGTACCAAACACATGTGTGTGTTTGGTTTTCCCGTTCTTCGTGTGTTTGATTGCATACCTGGCGCCGCTCGATCGTGTCATCACCGGTGGATACCGAGAGCAGCTCATTTGTGTATTCTTGTCATTGAAACATATATGACTACGGCTCTGAGCTCCTGCAGAATGGCAGAAGGAACAACAGTTAGACCCCATGTGCTGAAGATGAAAGGTTATTTGGATCATCTTAGCAGACTTGGGTATCCTGTGACACAGGACATGACCACGAATCTAATTCTCAATTCCTTATTGAAGGAGTTTTAGCAATTTGTAATTTGTTACAATATGCATGGAGAAGATGATCATTGGGCTGCATCAGATGCTATAGACTGCTGAGGGAATGATTATGGAGAGAAGATATGGAAAGAGTCGGAAGGGAAAGTAAGTTTTCAAGCCGGAGGTTAAAGCTAACAAGTAGCTAAAACCTAGAACCAGAGAAGTCAAATCCAAGGATGACAAATTCTTTGGGTGCTAGGAAACTGGGCACTGGGAAAGGAATCGTCCAAAGTACTTGGAAACGGTCAAGGTTGACCGCATTGAGACTTCGTGTATCTGAATTATTCACTTTCTATTATTCTTGGATATGTGATAACCAATTGAACAAAGTTTTATGCATAATGTCTGCAAAGAACTAAATGAAGTGAAAAGAGATGACAAATTCAGTGGGAGCATAGAGACATCTTAGAGAATACTATGCTGGACACTATTGTTCATGTCATCAATAGTTCATCATGGTGTAGTAAACAATTTTTGAATTTCTTGCAAGTATTATTGGGATAAATAAAGAATTTTTGGGGGTTGAAAATTGTTGCTTTAAATTCCTATTGTTTGAGATTACTAAGCCATGATTATAGACTATTGATTCAAGTGGAACTTGAATAGTAACTTGTCAATAGAGATTGGACAAACTAGTAGTCATATTCAGATAAAAAGGGTTAACTATGTTGTGTAAATTGTTCAAGTGTTCAAATGCAGTTTCATTAAACTTGTTAATTCTTGAAAGTTAGTTCAAGAGATTATACGAGTTGGATAGTCAATAGTGATTATAATTGAAACTAATAAAATGCAGAATTAAATGTAAAGGAGTTACATGGAGGTTAATTCACTTCACTTGTCAGAAACAATTAATAACTTGATAAGTCAAGGTTGTGTAGACAAGAAGTATAATTGCATTTATTAAAATTACATGTGAAATGTATACAACTTGTGTGATGGTTAGTCAAGTAATAGCCTTTGACTTGTTTAAACACTCGTCGGCAAGCTTGACGGAATACCACAACGAAGTGTTGTAGATAACCAGGTTCTGGTGGTTATGGATACATATCACAAATTTTGAACACAATGTTATTAAGTTAAGATATCTTGTTAAGATATAGAAAAACCACATACTGTCAGATTCAAGACTAAACATCTAAACGTATCACTAGTAGCAATTAATCTGAATTGCTAGAGCTCCTAAATTTTAGTCCTGGTGTCTTTTTGAGTGATTTACCAGTTCCTCTAAAGATAATGGATAGAAATTTGTAAGGAGATTCAGAATGGATCTGAATAATATTACAAGAACTTGTAATAAAGAACTAGTGTAATTTTTCAAAGATAAACGATAATGGAAGTTAAGTCTATTAACTAGAGAACACTCCCACTAAGATCATGTCTGAAATTAATTTTTCGATAGATCATATTACCGTTACATTTGATAAAGGAAAAGTAGCATTAAATTGATGGAAGTCATGTTGTGTTTATTGAGATAAAGGAGATCAACATGATATCTTTAATGTCGTTCTATTTTGCATGTTTTAGAAATCCAAGAATAAAGTTGAAGTTATTCTAAAACTATTCCATAGCTGTTTGTTGTCGTGGGAACCACAACGAGAATTAAAAGGCTACTGTGGTTTTTGGTTGATATTCATGGGTGATGAATATAACAAAGGTTGGACCAAATTCATAGGTATTTGTTGCGAACAAATATTGGATTGACACACCGATTGAGACCACTTTGTGGATCATAGTCATGAGTCGTCTAAAAAAGGTAATCCTTAGTACCTGAGATGTCTACGTACTTTAGTGCAGGTGCTACTGTACATTTGGTCTAACCTAACGTCATCCGTAACTGGGTGATCATAATGGTTCGAGGCTGATTGCAGTGGGAGTCGTGCTGGAGGCCTAGATAGTCAATATGGGATTTGGACCTTCTTTTAACTAAGAAGAGATATTTCTGGGCCACTCGGCGATCGATACTGACAAAATTGCATGGTCATGCTTGGACAGATTTGATGTGTTCTAATCTGTCTGTTTCAGTTCTGTATGAGATCAGAGAGTCGAGAAACATAATCGTGTTTGCTACGGTTGATCTAATCCATGCCTAGCTTTCACACTGAAATATCGTGATGCATGGGATATAACCTAAGTTTCTTTTTGGAAGGCTGTTTCAACAAGAATGCCCGAATGGGAGTCAGAGTTTTTATGACCTTGGTTGCCTAAAGTGTCTAGCCATGACCTCCTTTAGGTGCATGCTGCAGGACAGTATGTCGTCTTACACAAGTGGGAGGATGTTAGTGTATGGTGTGTAAAGATGACATTACTACTGCATCATGACTGATTTCATAAAACACTTGAGAGTCACACCGATGAGCACAAATGAGCAGATCCAATTAAACGATCAAATAAATGATATTGGATATTGTTTATGACACGAAATAATCGTTGAGATTAAATTAATAGATGATTAGTTATATATCTCAAAGTACGGGGACTAAAAGTACAATATTAGATATTGTAGAAGATAATTCAATAATTATCTAGTCTTTTATTTATTATTGGATATTAAAAAAAAGATACATTTATTTGAATTGATATTATCATCTAGTTATTAGATAATTAGATGGATAATTATAAACAAATAACTAAAGATAATTATAAATAATTATCTAGTCATTTATATATTGTTAGATAATATATAAAAGATAAATATTATTTAATAGATATATAATTATAGAGATAATTATATAAGGTTTAAATAATAAAGATAACTATTAAGATATATATTATATTAGAGTTTGATTAAAACTAAAACTCTTAATTTTATATATATATATATATATATATATATATATATATATATATATATATATATATATATATATATATATATATATATATATATATATATATATATATATATATATATATATATATATATATATATAGGGAGAGGTTCTTTTAAGAACCTTAAAAATGGTGAGAACCTAGGAACCTTTTAGAGTTATTGGATCAAAATGGTATTTTTGGAATAAAAAATATTATCTTTCTCTCTCCACCGTTTTTATTATATGCATCTCTTTTTCACTTTTTCTCTCTTACTTTTTTTTCATTTTCATTTTCTCTTTCTTTCATTAGAATTGATTCTAATATTAAAAAACATTTTTTATAAAAAAAATAAATTTTTTTCTATATAAAAAATCATTTAATTGCTAAAAAATTAATGTATTCTATATAGAATTATTATATGTCTATATAGAATGTTATATAATTCTATATCTTATTATGTATATTAACATTACTCTTCATAATCTATATTAATGTATTCTATATAGAAATATTATATGTCTATATAGAATGTTATATAATTCTATATCTTATTATGTAGATTAACATTACTATTCATAATCTATGTAGAATGTTATGTTTCTTATATATTTCATATATTTTTATGTTTATTATACAAATCTATATCTTTTTTGTAGATTATCATTACTATTCATTGTGTTTTTGGTACATTTTATATCAGTTGCATACCAAGTGTTCGATAAAATGTCTAAATGAATTCTTATTTTTTTGTTTCAATGTGTTTTTGGTATATTTTATCATTTAATCTACGTAGAATATATGATACTTGACATTCTACGTAGATTGCATGTCATTCTACGTAGATTGAATGTCATTCTACGTAGATTGAATGTCATTCTACGTAGATTGCATGACATTCTACGTAGATTGTACATAGAATATGTTCGTCAATACTCTACGTAGATTGCATGCCATTTTACGTAGATTACATGTCATTATACGTAGATTGAATGTCATTCTACGTAGATTGCATGTTATTCTACGTAGATTAACAATTTTATTCTATGTATTTTTGTTATATTTTATATCAGTTGCATACCAAGTGTTTGATAAAATGTCTAAATGAAATCTTCTTTTTTTTTCTTTTGTTTAAATGTGTTTTTGATATATTTTATCATGTAATCTATGTAGAATATATGATATTTGACATTTTACAGACATTCTACATAGATTGCATGACATTCTACGCAGATTGCATGACATTCTACGTAGATTGAATGCCATTCTATTTAGATTGAATGTCATTCTACGTTGATTGCATGCCATTCTACATAGATTGCATGACATTCTACGTATATTGTACATAAAATATGTTCGTCGATACTCTACATAGAATATGACAGATTCATTTTCAATGTTTTATAATGAAGATTATTTGTAAAATATTAGATATATATGAATTAATAGTTATTAGATGTTTTACATGATAATCTACGTAGATTACATGATAATCTACATGGAATATATGATACAAGACTAGTTGTAAAAAATCACACATAATCTATGTAGAATGTTATGTTTCTTATATATTTCATATATTTGTTTTGTTTCTTATACATTTCTATATCTTTTTATGTAAATGTACATTAACATTCAATGTGTTTTTGGTATATTTTATCATGTAATCTATGTAGAATATATGATACTTGACATTCTACATGACATTCTACGTAGATTGAATGACATTCTACGTAGATTGCATGACATTCTACGTAGATTGCATGTCATTCTACGTAGATTGAATGTCATTTTACGTAGATTGAATGTCATTTTACGTAGATTGCATGACATTCTACGTAGATTGTACATGGAATATGTTCGTCGATACTCTACGTAGATTGAATGTCATTCTACGTAGATTGCATGTCATTCTACGTAGATTGAATGTCATTCTACGTGGATTGCGTGACATTCTATGTAGAGTATCGACGAACATATTCTATGTACAATCTACGTACATTGGACAGATTCATTTTCCATTTTTATAATTTAAATTATTTGTAAGATATTATATTTATAATGAATGTAATAGTTATTAGATGTTTTACATGATAATCTATGTTGATTACATGTCAGTCTACGTAGATTACATCATAATCTACATAGAATATAATACAATACTACTTGTAAAAAATCACACATAATCTATGTAAAATGTTATGTTTCTTATATATTTAATATATTTTTATGTTTCTTATACATTTCTATATCTTTTTATGTAGATTAACATTATTATTCAATGTGTTTTTGGTATATTTTATCATGTAATAATCTACATAGAATATATGATAATTGATATTCTACACGACATTTTACGTAGATTGCATGTCATTCTACGTAAATTGCATGCCCTTCTACGTATATTGCATACCATTCTACGTATATTGCATGTTATTCTACGTAGATTGCATGTCATTCTACGTAGATTGAATGTCATTCTACGTAGATTGAATGTCATTTTACGTAGAATGCATGACTATCTACGTAAATTGTACATATAATATGTTCGTCGATACTCTACATAGAATATGACAGATTCATTTTTCATGTTTTATAATGAAGATTATTTGTAAGATATTAGATTTATAATGATTGCAATAGTTATTCGATGTTTTACATGATAATCTACGTAGATTACATGATAATCTACGTATATTAAATGATAATCTAAATATAATATAATACAAGACTACTTGTAAAAAATCACACATAATCTATGTAGAATGTTATGTTTCTTATATATTTCATATATTTTTATGTTTTTTTATACATTTCTATATCTTTTTATGTAGATTAACATTACTATTCAATGTCTTTTTGATATATTTTATATCAGTTGCATACCAAGTGTTTGATAAAATGTCTAAATGAAATCTTTTTTTTTTGTTTCAATGTGTTTTTGATATATTTTATCAGGTAATCTACGTAGAATATATGATATTTGACATTCTACACGACATTCTACGTAGATTGCATGTCATTCTACGTAGAATGCATGACATTCTACGTAGATTGTACATGGAATATGTTCGTTAACATATTACATATAGAAAAATAAAATATTCTATATAAACATATAATATTTCTATATAAACATATAATATTTTTATATAAAATTCGTTATTTTTTTAGCAATTAAATAATTTTCTATATAGAAAAAATAAATTTTTTTATAAAAAACGTTTTTTTACTTTAAAAATCAATTATAATGAAAGAAAAATAAAATGAAAATGAAAAAAAGTAAAAGAGAGAAAGAGAAAAAACAAAGGTGTATGTGTGTGTGTGATATATATATATATATATATATATATATATATATATATATATATATATATATATATATATATATATGTGTGTGTGTGTGTGTGTGTGTGAAAACATAATGTGACCCAATTGTGGTGTGCATTGACGGCGCACACACATAAGGTGTATGTGTGTGTGGTGCTTCGGCCGTACCAAACACATGTGTGTGTTTGGTTTCCCGTTCTTCGTGTGTTTGATTGCATACCTGGCGCCATTCGGTCGTGTCATCACCGGTGGATACCGAGAGCATCTCATTTGTGTATTCTTGTCATTGAATACAAATGTATGATTTTTATATGATTTCACGTTTACTTATCTTATGTATACTTGATGATCCGTGTACGGAATTCGTGATTTTAAAAAAGCTTCCGTTGTGCTTTAATATGATTAGTGTTTATGTTTTTATGAAAAACGATACGAATTCCCAACACATTCAATATTCCGGATATTTATTTTGGTCCAATATAATTTTCAAGGATAATTAAAAAGTTAAAACAACTTTTATTCAATTATTAAGATATAATTCATTAGCATTTCTCCAGATAAATTTTGACCATCAACAATTTTAGTCATCTTTTATTTAGGATAATTACCATATCACATTATTCATTTAATTTCTACTATAAAAGCTAGATAAAATCAAAACTCATAAATAAGATAATTACAAAAATTCAAATTATCATCTATCCTTGCTATTTGATATTTATCACCAAATAAAACACCTTAAAATAAAAAATCTGAAAAAGTAAAATAATAATTGGCCTGAAAATCGGTTTTATAAATACCAAGAAACCCTATCCCATAAATTTGATACTAAACCAATTTAACTATCCTTGTTTAAACTCCTTTAAACGCATCTATTTATTTTATTACAATTTTATAATTATCAATTGAACCTATTTTTCAATCTTATATAGATCGAACTGCAAAAATTATATATTTATACATTAAATTCTTGTTTTTTTCTTTTATTTATATTATCAAAAAACTTTTAAATGTTTTATTAATCCAATTATAAATACACTTTAACTAAAAAAAATTTAAAAATTAAAATTTAATCATCTTAAGATAAATTATATGCAACATTTAATTACGAATTAAATTACACTCTTTTAATTAATTATTGATTTTAGAACATGCATTATAATTATCCACCAATCATAAATCTTAAACTTGATCAAAATCAATTCTGTAACATCCTTTAGTAGTATTAGCATAGTTTAACATATTAATGTAACTTTTATTTAATTATAGCAATGTATTTTGAGTTATATTAATAAAAGAAATATTTATGGGTTAAATGTGTTGATTGTTAATAGTTAAGGTTAAGGGGTGCAAACTATCATTTAGCCAAAATCTTATTAATAATACACACATTATTTGAATTGCTTGCACCTACGAAACAGTACTTTTCCTCTCTCTAACTTCTGTCTAAGAAATCAAGCCGTATTGTTATCAAATCTTCAAAGAAATTACATATTTGTGATCAGCAATTGAAGAAAAACAACAATTTACAAGAAATTCGAGGTAATTTAAGCTTAAATTCATCAAAAACTAATTCGTAATGTCTAAGAAGCCAATTCGCAAGATTTCATCAAACAACCATCAAATTGAAGCTCAAAATGTATTGCAAATACATAATTAATCACTTGTAAGTCAATTAGTTTTTAATCGAATTAACGAAGAAAAAACAAAGCTAAAATGCGAAGTCGAGGTTGAGACCGAGAGACTCAAAGTCTCTGCCTCCCACCACACAAGTCTCGGACTTGTATATGGCCAAGAGGAACCCGAGACTCTAAGCCAATTCTCGGGGTGGGTGTGTTCATTTCGACCCCAAACTTCAAATTTTGGTCTCTACATACTTATCTTGGTCTCAGTCTGTGTTTAAAGTTGTTCAAAAGTTAGACCAAGAGATTTTAAATCTCTATATTCTAATTGAAATGGAAGCTAAGGCAAAATAAAGGTACTCTAAGTCTCTCTACTTTCATGTGAAAATAAGATAAGTATAAAATAGAGAGACTCTAAGTCTCTTTACTTTTTATTGATAATGACTAATTGTAAAATAGAGAGACTCTAAGTCTCTCTACTTTTGAGGAAAAGGTTCTAAGTCTCAAATAGAGTGACTTTAGGTCTCTTTTCTTTTCGTGAAATATTTTAAGTATGAAAACCAAGACTGTAGGATTGATAATCTTCACGTTTCACTCAGATTTCAAGTACCAAAACATGTAAACGTTAATTTCATTGAATGATTGGATTTGCACTACACTTTGAAAACTCACACCTAAAATGGCAAAGGCTTTGAAAATTTCTATGGAATTTTCCTACATATACTAACCTAATATCTAACTATTGACTAATTACATGATTGACCCAAGAATTCTATTTATATTGATTTACACACTATTTGAGGTCTAACAATCTATCCTTTGGTGTTTAAATCAATATTTTTAATTAAGCGCAATTACATAAACTTGAATTATAAAAAATAAAATATGTAACAATCACTCCCTTCTTGTAACCAATGCTTGTGGTCTTCAGAAGTCTTGTGCTTGAAGCAAAATGTCTTCAATTAAGCTCTTCTAAAGATTGTTGACTCTAAAATCTTTTTTTTTTTTATCTAAACTATGATCTCTGAATAGTATTCTATGAACATCTTTTGATGATTCTTCCCTTAAATCTTTTAGATCAATTGACTCTCCCTTTCGAATCTTTAAAGCTTTACCCTCCCCTTGCATTTAGTATTTTTTTTTCCCTCCCATTAAGTACTTCAATACACTTTTCAGCTCTTTTCAAAACATTCTCCCCCTCATGATGATCTTGAGAATTATGATCATCGTGGAAATATCCTCAGTTCTCCCATTCGAATGAATAATCTCAATGTGTCTTAAAAATCTTCTTTCTTCGTCGTAGGAGATGGTTATAGTCTAGAAAGAATATTATATTGCAGAATATTACGGACACAGAATTATTTATCTCTCTTACATTACAAAATCAATCAGTAACTCTCCCTCGCAATAACTGAATGCATCAAAAATTTTATCTTTCTCTTCAAATTAAATATCTCTCCCTCACAAAAATGACAATAAGGTTCCTGGCTTTTCAACCTGAACAGTAGAAAATGAAATGAATTCATTTGTAAATCACAAATCAGGTCCACATAAGAGTCCCTTTTAACACAATAGACATAGTCTATGAGACCTATTTTAGTGCTTGCATGATGTTAACACTGTTAAGATTTCCAAATAACCAATTGTGAGATTCTTTATCAAGAAAGAATCACTCATATTTTTTCAAGCTTTGTCTCGACAGAAAAGACTTTTATAGTCACACAGACTTAGAATTCATGTGTCCTAGAAGTGTATAATATTAAGCTCTAGACTCAAAGTGCATCAATTGAAGTCGGAGACTGGAGAGGATGTCTACCTAGTTTCAATAGCAACAAAATCCGAGTGATATGTCAATAGAGCATGTGCTTTAACCTCAATGTAAATTTAAACAGGAGTCCTTTAAGAGACAACTGAGTAGCTAAGTGGGTTTCAGTGCATACGTCACTGGGTCCATGACGTCTTGTTTAATACCTAGTTCCAACACATGGAGATCAGTAGCAGATGTAGGAAACCCAGCAGACTGACACGATGTTGGTTGGATTACATTTTCTTTTAATCCTTTCTCACCCCTCAGCTCTCACTATTTTTTCAACTAAACTCCCTCCGGCTCACTTTTAATCAGAAAATGTATTCAATCAGCATAACATTGAAGCTCATGATGCACCCCATCCCTTGTCAGTAACCCATCTCCTTAGTTCCATTTTATCTCTGCTCGACATTGATAATACCCCGTGGTAACTAACACTCCTCAACTAGTTGACCTAAAAACTCTCAGCCACACAAACTAAAAGAGTGGTTTGCCCCTTGGGTAGGTCTTCCGACTTTATTTTAGACCGTATGAGTGATATTTGTGCCTAATATCACATTGTGCATCATCGAGGTCAGTAGATATTCAACAATTTAAGCTCATGGGTGTTTCAGAATATGGATGAGAAATTAATAAAGGTATCTTGAGGAGTTGAGATACTATTTTGGAGAACTTCAATAGAAAGTCTGATATGAGAATGAATCAGACTATCATGAAATAATTAAAATTTGGAATTGTATAGAAATTGAAACACCCATGTCAACGTAATATAATCACTAATGGGGTTACAATAGATTAATCATAATTAATCATGGTTTTTAAAGAAAATCGGGCATGACCCGTTCGCACGGAGTCAATATCCCTGTTTAATTATAAACCATAATTTGTAATGTAAAGTAAATTTACACGATACTTCTAAATAGCTACAACAACTATCATTCATCGAAGACGTTAAGTGTCTATATATACACATCTAAGTGTGTTGGTAGACAGACTACCCGAAAGTATCACAATATTAAATTAACTTTTACCGAATGTCAAGACTTAAATTGCGGTCCGTTTAAACTTTAGGACCAGGGTCAGCAATCACCTTGCCTTTACTAATCCACCTGATGTATATAAAAGTGAGGGGTTAGCAAATAAAATTTGCTAAGTGAGTTACTAGATCGATATGGAGTGCAAAACATACAACATGTATAAATGATAAAATGATTATGAAATGACAAGTGCAATATCTTTTAATAAAAATGGTGTGGGCATAGCCCATTAATTTGCATAGGTTGCGGTACATGACCCGCTACCCGCCGTTGCCCCAGCTGTGAATCCATGTCCAGCTACGCAACTCCAACCGGCTTCCATGTCCGGCCACCTACCCGCGAGCTCATTGCGGTATAGGAATTTATACGCACAAACACAAAGTAAGGCGTTTAATAATAATAATGATAATCTGGACGTCCAGTGACGCCAATAATAAATGACCATAGCTCACAATAGGGTAATCAAATGTGATCATGTAAAGCATGAATTGAACAGTCTCCAAGTATAGCATGAAGTGAATATATGTGATGAACGGTATCAAGTAAGGTATGCTGGTCATAGGCCATGATCAAGTAATGGACCGCCAATAGGGCAGTATGATAAAATAAGTGCAATGCATCATACAAGAGGATGATGCCGATTAGATATGCACAATGTCATAAATAAAATAAACATGTAATTATGTATGCAACACACACATCAATGCTAGAACTCACAGTACAGTAGGCTATAATAGCCTTTAAGGCTCAAAACGGCCTCAAATCCATTTAACGCCCCGAACCGATAACCGGCACTTCTTTCAGCTCCAAACCTATCAAATAATGATATTCAGGGTATTCATTAGCTTATAATAGTATATCATAAGGTTTGGAAGTCATTTGAAGTGTTTACGCGTTTTCGGTTTAAGTTTCCGAATTTATCGACACCGACACACCTCTTATTGAGTTTTATAAACTTTTTGGCGATGTTTAATATCAATTTAAATGTAATATAAGTATACGATGATCCCATGATGTTATAGTATCACTATGGGATTTAAAACAAGTGTTTTGGGTGAAAAGGGCTCAACTCACACTAGTTTCGTATTTTGACCATAACTTTTTCATACGAACTCGGATTTAGGTGATTCAAGAGCCCAGACGAAGAGGACACATAGGGCTACAACTTCCAGCTTTTTAAATTCTGTCCAGGTCTGATAATGCAGACGTGATCCCCTGTTTTGTTCCAAACTCGCATTTTTTAACACATCAAAACTTAGTTTTAGGTATTATTTGACTACTTTAATATATATAAACCTGTTTTAACATGTATATATATCAAGGAAATCTAACCCTTTCATCACTTAATTCCTTGAATAATCTCAAACAAAACCAAGTTCAATTGATGGTGAGTTTCCTTGGGTTCTTTTAGTTTATTACACTTATAATTTTCAGAACCATTTAATAGTATGTAAAATGAAATATAAATTTTCTGAATCATTCATCTTTCAATCCTTTTCCATCTCCTCACAAGTTCCTATTGTCATGAGAAGGAAGATGAAGAAGAACCCATACACATAAAATATATGGATACTTACCTTGAGTTTAGTTGCAATTAGTTGCTCAAATCCTTCAATTTTAGCCATTTTTGCGGAACTTCACTTCCAGCCCTAAACTCTTCTTCTCAAGGGATAATTGTGCAGGATTTTGAAAGCAAAAGAATTGGAGGAAAGGCTGTCGATTGGTAAGGGTTTTTGGACCTTAATTGGTTAAAATTAACACTAAGCCCCCTCCTAAAATCTTGAAAGTTCAATTTCAACTCCAAGCTTCACTTTTCTTTTTCATTTTCAATGCATCAATACTTAACCCACTTGTACCATAAGCTTTAAAGAATTGTACATAATGATATTGGTTGCCAAATTACAAGATTTTTAATGTATAGTACAAGTACTTAAAGCTTGTGGCCAATTCTTTACTTTTACTCATAACCAAACATAAAGATACAATTCTGTTGGGAAATATTCTAAGTAGTTCAAACTGTTAGTTAGACTTCTCAGACTGTTAGTAGAATTTCTATGTAAGTACAAAGTTCATGCTGTTAGTTGAAGAAGTTCGAGCTGCTAGTACAAAAGTTTATGCTGCCAGGGTAATTTCACTCAAGCTGCTCTGCTCAAGTGCTAAGTGATTCAAGCTGCTCAACAGTTTCATAAACAGAAAGTGCTGGTATTCAAGAAAAGTTATTTACACGAAGATTCCAGCATATCTACTATCAGAGAAGTCAGAGTCCTTCAAGGAAACAAATCAGAAAGCATTATAAATACATAGAATAGGTTTTTCTATTGTAACCAAGTTTCTGCATATTCAAGTTTGTAATTGCTTTTTGTTTTAAGTTTTCATAAGTCTCTAAGGTTGTAAAACCCTAAGAACAATTTGTGTTCTTCGTCTAATCAAACAGATTAGAGGTGATTGTAATCATTCTGATTCAGCAATACAAGCAGTCTTGGTTTATTCATTTATGTTTATCTGTTATGGATTCTGAAAGCTTTTATTAAAATAATTAAGTGTTATTCCGTAAACTTCTTAATTAGACTTTGATTTAATACAAGATTATTGATTTATACTCTGATCAATTCAAATCAGTTAATCTTAGGTAGTAAAGCTGAGATTCTGCTTGTACAAATATATGTTGATGATATTATCTTTGGCTCAACCAATGATAGTCTGTGCAAAGAGTTTGAGGCCTTAATGCACAAAAAGTTTCAAATGAGTTCAATGGGAGAACTCACCTTCTTTCTAGGATTGCAGGTCAAGCAGAAGCCCACTGGTCTCTTCATAAGTCAATCAAAGTATGTTAAAGACATACTAGAAAAGTTTGGGTATCAAGATACCAAAGTTGCAAGTACTCCTATGGATCCTCACAAGCAGCTCCATACAGACAAAGATGGAATAGATGTGGACATTCGTCTATACAGATCTCTTATAGGATCTCTTATGTATCTAACATCTTCTAGACTGGAAATTATGTTTTCTGTCTGTGTGTGTGCTAGGTTTCAATGTTCTCCAAAGGACTCCCATTTGGTTGCTGTTAAGAGAATCTTTAGATATCTAAAAGGCCAACCACATTTAGGCCTCTGGTATCCTAAAGACTCTCCTCTTGAGTTAACAGTCTATTCTGACAGTGATTATGGAGGATGCAACATTGACAGAAAATCCACAACTGGTGGATGTCAATACTTGGGAACAAGATTGGTCTCTTCGCAGTGCAAAAAGCAAACAACTGTCTCCACTTCATCTACTGAAGCAGAATATGTAGCAGCTGCAAGTTGCTGCTCCCAAGTGATGTGGATTCAAAATCAACTGAGAGACTATGGTATGAATTTCCTATCCACTCCCATTTATATTGACAATTCAAGTGCAATTAGCATTGTACAAAATCCAGTGAAATTTTCCAAAACCAAGCATATAGAAATTAGATTTCATTTTATAAGGGACTGCAATGAGAAGAAATTAATCCAAGTTACCAAAATTCATACTGATGATCAGTTAGCTGATCTATTTACAAAACCATTTGATGTAGGAAGATTCACCTTCCTAGTATCAAATATTGGTATGGTTAATATGGATTAATTTGTTTTTCTTTATACATATGCTTGATTAAGGGGGAGTCACTGTTTCATTAGCAGTCGCCTAATTTTCAACTAACAGCTTGAGTATTTTCTCAAGTTGCTAGTTCATTTTCTCGGACTGTTAGTTGTTCACTTGATCTGTCAAAGTGTGCAGGGTAATCTGGTCGTTTCCATAAGTGTGTGCGCGGGTTTAGATATTTTTCAAAACCTTTAAAGGTTCCAGTTTCGTTCAATTGTAACTACCAGTTGCAAAATATCTTCCACAACCCTTCTTCGATTCTCTGAACAATTCCCATGCACATCACTGAAACCCTAAATTCTTCGTAACACAACTGCTTACCCTACTCTCTCAAACACGCTGATCTTGAACCATTCCATGACATGATGGACTTCCTTCGAAGTTCCCATATCCATCATGCCCTTACTATAAATCCTACTATCTACATATCTCATATAGAACAGTTCTGGAAATACGCCTTAGTCAAAACTGTTAATGGAGTCACATCTTTGACATCCAAATGGCCACACTGTTTCTATCTCTGAGGAGATCATACGCCAACATCTGCATCTTCAAGATGCCTCAGGTATATCAGATCTCTCTCTGACTGCTTTACATAATGGTCTTCATGCTATTGGATATAGGAACCCTGCTGATTCTTATACTTTCTTTTAAAACAAATTTTGCCCCTAAATGGAAGTACCTTGTACATATCATTCAGCAATGCATAAGTCCAAAAAGAACTGGTTGGTCAGAATTTTCATCAAACATAGCCACTGCCTTAGTGTGTTTATCAACCGGCCAACAGTTCAATTTTTCAAATATGATTTTTCAGGGTATGCTAAGGCATCATGCCCTAAAACATGGGAAATTTTTGATGTATCCTAGATTTTTGGCTGAAATTATTGCAAGAACTTGCAGTAATTTCAATGTACATAAAAGGATTCATGTTTCCCATAGGCACTCTTTACCTTCAATAAAACGTCTTCTAAAACAAAGTGCCAATGTTTTGACTGTTGATGTCCCATTGCCTTCTGCAATGTTGGGCATCATTCCAAGAAACAGAGGAGAGGGTCCTGAGCAGGCTCAGCCAAACATTACTGCTTCACCCCCAAGACCCCAACCCACTCCTCATGATACTCAAATACCTTCTGTTTCTATTGTTAAGCCCACATCCCCAATCATACTATACAAAAGGAAAAGAGGTCCAGGAGCTCCTTCCTCCTCAGTCCTCATACAAGAGCCAAATAACCCTGTGAAGGAGGACACTTCTGCACAGAATATACAAAGGGCACCCATTGAGGACACTCCCAACCTCAATCAGGAGGTGGACATCTCAACAGAGATTGTCCATATGGGTTCTGTGGCTGACACTACTGTTGCTTCTGCACAAGAGGCACAGGACAGTACCAACATCAATAAGACCACACCCATGGCAACAGAAGGTGTGCAAGCACCATCTGGAAGTCCCCAGTACCAAGAACAGAGGGGCCCAGAGGTTTCTACTTCTGGTATTCATGCCAGTGATAGATCACAAGCACCACATTCGTTTGCTGATCTTGAGGCTAGTCTGCAACTCATGTTATTAACGGATCCTAAGCTGCAACCTGTTGTAGCAATTTTGGAATATCATCAGTCCATCATTGCTGCACAGGGGGCACAAATAATTGCACTTAGACAAGCAGAAGCAGCTCAGAACCAAAGAATGGATTATCTCCATAAAGGGTTTACCCTCTGTGGAAATAAGATCATCAAATTAGAGCAGCTGATTCGAACCCAATTGGCAAAGGTTGTAGGTCCTCCTGACCAAACCAATGCTTCCAAAAAGGGGGAGAATCAGGAGATCCCTCAATCAGTCCAAGCAGCTCCAACAGTTCAAGAGTCTAGGCTAGCAGTCCCAACAGCTTCTCAAGCTGTTAGCCTAGAAACTCAAGCTGCCTCTACAATAGCAACTGGAGTTGTTATAAGAGAAGGAATTCAGGCTCCCATCAGTTTAGTCCAAGCTACATCTTCTGCTACCAAAGATAAGGGCAAGGGTATTCTCATTGAGTCTCCAAAGCACAAATTTTCTACCAGAGAAACCCAGATTGCCTTTGATGCTGAAATTGCCAGAAAGATAGCAGAAGAACAAGATCAGGCTTTAGACCAGCAAACCCATGCCCCAATGCAAGATGATGAAACCCTAGGTGATTACCTAAGAGGGTTTGTGGTCAAGCAAGGTGAAAGGAAGAGGAAAATGCCAACAGGGCATTCAAAGGCTGAGCATAGAAGATTTTTGATTAATTTTGCCTTTTCAGCTGGCATCCCAAAGAAGATGGCTCAGTCCATGACAACAGAAAGGCTGCAAGACATCCATGACAAAGAAATGGAGAAACGTAAAGTAGCCAAAGTCTCCCAAGAAGTCCAATGATCACAAGATCCAGCTCAAGCTGGTATAAGTAATGTTCAAGCTGTTGTCAGTGATCCTGCTCCTTCTGTTCAAGATGCTGCTCCTATTCCTCAATCAGATACAATTTCACAAGCAAAGCTTGATCAGGTTAAAAGGGTGATGTTTGAGCATCAGCTGCAAAAGGTGATGGAGATTGAAAAGTCCCTCGACCAGCATGATTTCTCAAAACCTCTTATTACTTACTGGTATGCTAAGCCAATGGATAACATTGACTTAAGATATCATTTTGTAGTAAGAAGAGAAACTGGTCCTGAGGAAGAATATAAAAGTATGATGCATATGGTCCAAGGGATGACCAGAGATGAGCTAACAAGAATGTATCATGTTGGGACTGCAACTCAAGTTAGATCTTCCCTCCCACAAGTAAAGCAAGTCATTAAAGATCTACAGAGCATTTTTGATCCTGAGTCAATAAGGAAGAATATAGAAGATGCCAAGGAGATGAAGATTGCACAAGATGATCTGTTTGTCAAATCAAAGACTTACAGAATCAGGTTTGCAAATGGATCCGGTATGTTCTTCAATTTTGAATTTTATGATCTTCCAAAGGCTATGCTACTTCAGATGAGATCAGTGAGAATATATTGTGATAGAGAAGATCTGAAGAAAGAATTTTTGAAGGCAGTCAATCAGAAACTTGCACAGTTGTAAGTTTTTGAAAACCTTGGTTTGTAAATAACAGTTTACTTATTTTATTTCCTTATTTGTATAGAACTTAAAGTCTTTTGTAAAGAATTTAAGTTAGGGGGAGATTGTTGGGAAATATTCTAAGTAGTTCAAACTGTTAGTTAGACTTCTCAGACTGTTAGTAGAATTTCTATGTAAGTACAAAGTTCATGCTGTTAGTTGAAGAAGTTCGAGCTGCTAGTACAAAAGTTCATGCTGCCAGAGTAATTTCACTCAAGCTGCTCTGCTCAAGCTGCTAAGTGATTCAAGCTGCTCAACAGTTTCATAAACAGAAAGTGCTGGTATTCAGGAAAAGATATTTACACGAAGATTCTAGCATATCTACTATCAGAGAAGTCAGAGTCCTTCAAGGAAACAAATCAGAAAGCATTATAAATACATAGAATAGGTTTTTCTATTGTAACCAAGTTTCTGCATATTCAAGTTTGTAATTGCTTTTTGTTTTAATTTTTCATAAGCCTCTAAGGTTGTAAAACCCTAAGAACAATTTGTGTTCTTCGTCTAATCAAACAGATTAGAGGTGATTGTAATCATTCTGATTCAGCAATACAAGCAGTCTTGGTTTATTCATTTATGTATATCTGTTATGGATTCTGAAAGCTTTTATTAAAATAATTAAGTGTTATTCCGCAAACTTCTTAATTAGACTTTGATTTAATACAAGATTATTGATTTATACTCTGATCAATTCAAAGCAGTTAATCTTAGGTAGTTAAGTTTAGATCCTGACAAATTCATTTGGAAATTTAATTGGTTATAAGTAATATTTTAAATTTAAGGATATTATAACAGGGTATGAGTTAACCGAACTCATATATATATATATATATATATATATATATATATATATATATATATATATATATATATGTGTGTATATATATATATATATATATATATATATATATATATAAGTCCAGTTTACCTATTTACAGGTTTGTAATTTAACATTAACATATTCTCTTTAATGAAAAATAAATAAATAAATAAATTCTTACGTATCGGTTAACATAATTAATTCACCAAATCATCGGTGAAATGTATAATTAATACTTTAATTATCATATCAAATTTGAGGATGTTACAGAAATGTTGACATGTATGGGAGAATCAAGATTACGCAGGAGAAATCAGAGAAACTGAGAGAATCTCAGGAAGAATGAGATCAAGATCATCACGAAGATTAGATCGATTAATATCGGTGGAAATTTATTCAAATAAAATCAAAATGCCATAAGAAAAAAAATTTAACAATTTTATTTACTCAAAAAATGAAGTGTGCATTAAAGTATTCAGAAAACTTGCACACAATTTATTAAGATGTCACCATCAGAGCGCGTCTGAAACTCCCCTTACGAATAGGAACATCATCAGTTCAACATAAAACGATATGAGTAAATTTCTAGAAGGAAACTCAAACTGATAAGCATAAAAGGTAAGGAAATTTTAGACGGGTTCTACACTGGATGTTGAAACATCTGAACATGAAAGATTGAGTTCTGATCTGTCTTAATGCAAAAACCATTGCTCTCAAGCGCGAGTTCTACTCTAAAGTAAGTATAAGCCATTTAAACTATGATGAATACGTTCGAAGTGGGTCGTACTTGGAAATCATAAAATTTAAGCACGGGTTCTGTACAGAGATATACAGAAGCCGTTAAACTGAAGTCTGGGTTTTGATCTAAAGTAATCAAAATCCATGACACCTGCAAAAACTCATATTTCAAGTGACTCGGAGTCTGTAGGATTGATAGCGGTGTGTGGTGTTATCATCATCCCAATCTATTCTATTCGTTGATAGTCCCAAAAGCGGCAACAGTTTTTATCAAGCAAAGTCGCACATAGTGACATTTTATTGACCGGTCCCTTCGAGCAAAAAGCAGTGCACAGCAGGGCAGCACACCGCACACACAAATGCATGTTTAATGTAAACATCTATTAACTCACTAAGGCAACTAGTGTATCGGTTGTTGCATATTTGCTGTCAGGTAAAGGCAAAGCCCCGACTGGACCAAGCTCATAGGTTAAGACTTATTGAAAGCTTGAAGTGCATAGATCCCTACACAACAAACATTTTAGGTATTTAGCATTATTTTAAAGGCTTTGGGATACTGGGTAGTGATTGTATGATACAGAGTTGATGTACTAGCATAGCAAATGTGCCCTTTTTAACTTCGATTTCAAATTTGACTTGTAATAACTCTTAATTTGTTAATTAATTTATCTTAGTGGTTGATTGATATTGTATTGCTACTGAGACCTAATTAATAAGACTCTTGCGAAACCAGAGTCTTATAAGTTCTTTTATATAATTATGAAATCGTGAGGTTCATAAACAAAAACACACACTTGAGTTTGTTTATGCTCCAAAAATTAAACCTTTGATGCATAAATCATGAAATTAAACAATTTTAACTCATAAAAATCAAAATTTTTTTAAATTATAAACACTTCTACACATTAAAATCTATCATGAAATGCTTGACGTGGCTCTAATACCACTGATGGGATTTCGTTAAATATACGCACAATAATGATTTACACATAGCAGAATTTAATCTAACGAACAAACAGGAACACATCAAGACATTAACATAATAAGATTAACATTAATAAAAGAATTGTACCTTGTGAAGCTTTTTGATTTAGAAGTCAACAAGAAAACTTTTTTAGGATGCTCGCGATATCCATTAGTGATCACACGATATAACAATTGTCAGATGATCGATTAAACGGAACAAAATCCAAAGCTTTTGGAGTGAGTATATGAAACCGGAGGGGGGGGGGGGGGGGGGGTGATTTCGGCTCTCACACTTGGCTGATTTTCCTCTCAATTTTGTGGTGTTGTCTAATAAAAAAAACCCTAAGCCTTAACCCTTATTTATAAGGCTAGTGATATGGATCAAGTAGGTTGCATTTAAAGGTAGATAATTATTCCTTTAATTAGATGATTAAATCGACTATATTTATCATCATCTTAAAAAAAAAATTGAATATTCAGCATTGAATGTTTATTCTACAAAACTACAATAAAATTATTTGTAATAATCTCAAACACACACACACACACATATATGTTCATAAGATTTAAAGCTATTTTATGGTTGTTCAAAATGTTCACAACGAATAAAGTGTTCACAAACTATATATATATATATATATATATATATATATATATATATATATATATATATATATATATATATATATATATATATATATATATGTGTGGGTTCAATGGAGAACCTCCATGCATCGAAAATCCTTTAAGAACCTCCATGCACCACCACAAATGCATCACAATCCCCCGTGATGCATCATTATTTCCCCTTCATGCATCAAATTCCCACGTGATGCATCGAGTTCTACGTGATGTATTACGATTTTCTAGCGATGCTTGTGGTTCTCCAAGGTTCTTCGATGCATCGAGGTTCTCCATTGAACCCACCCCTATATATGAAAATCGTAATGCATCACGTAGAAATCGATGCATCACGCGGGAATTTGATGCATCACGGGGAAATAATGATGCATCACGGGAGAATTGTGATGCAATTGTGGTGGTGCATGGAGGTTCTTCGAAGTTCTTTGATGCATGGAGGTTCTCCATTGAACTCACCTATATATATATATATATATATATATATATATATATATATATATATATATATATATATATATATATATATATATGTATGTATGTATGTATGTATGTATGTATGTATGTATGTATGTATGTATGTATGTATGTATGTATGTATGTATGTATGTATGTATGGGTGGGTTCAATGGAAAACCTATATGCATCTTAGAAACCCGGGAACCACTTTATAGTCATTGAATCATGTGATGCATCACGCGGGAATTTGATGCATCACGCGAAAATTATGATGCATTTGTGGTGGTGCATGGAGGTTTTTCAAAGTTTTCCGATTCATATTGGTTTTCCATTGAACCTCTCTCTCTCTCTCTATATATATATATATATATATATATATATATATATATATATATATATATATATATATATATATATATATATATATATATATATATATATATATATGTATGTATGTATGTATCAAATGAAAGGTTCAATAAATTTAAAATTTTGCTACCCTAGCTCATTTTTGTAGAATTTTTTTGATGATAATAATTAAATCAATTTAATTTTTAATTATAATTAAATAATTATCAATTTTAGTCGATTTGTATTTAACTTTTTATAAACTAAGCATACCATGTAACATTAAATTAAGATAATGTTATTTTATAAAACACGAACTTTAATCACTTGAGCAACCAACAAATATGTAATTGTCAGTATCTTTTTGTAATATCCATAAGTACAATCATTAGACCGAATGAACATTAAATGCATTTCCATGTAGTTGCAAAACAATGAGCCATTTGAATTATTTCACTAAACAATATTATTAAGGTTCGAGTCTCCGGTGCTACAACGCACATTGAAAAACTTGGCAAAGTTACATTCTAACGTTTTGTAAAGAGTCTAGGGCCTTTCTCTTACCATGCCATGCTTTCCAATAAGAAATATCAACATTCAAAGTATTTTTAATATCCTCTTGAATATTTTTTACCGGATAGGTAATATCTTTTTGGATTGAAGGGCGGATGTAAGCTGCAATAGTTTTGGAGTTTAAGTTCCTGATATTCTTGGTAATGCTTGATCTAAAGCAATTGTGTGAATCCACCCAACGTGTAATTTTCCACATGTGGTGATTTTTCTTCTTGACTGCTCGAACATACCATTTGCAATGTGGTACACAATGATTAGTACTAGAGCTTCCACTATTGCATTTTGCTATCCATTTGGTACTCTTACTTTCAACAACTTTAAACTCTCTATTGTGACTAATTGACCAAAGTGTTACCGCCTTTTGCACCTGTGACTTGCTTGAAAATAACATCCCAACCTGAATTTGGTTTAGTGATTCCTTCCAAATGTTGTCCTTTTGAGTACTGTTTTCAGATGTTTTGTCATCATCTTGTTTGTCTCCAACATTATTAATAAGGTCCATTACTCCTGGCGTGTATGGTTCACGACTATGCGTATTATTTTGAATTAAAATTTCATTCAAACAAAACTCTAAGTTGTCATCATCGGGCAACGAAAATGATTCTTTTGAATGATCAACGATAAAATCTGTGGATGGACTCCTCATCAAAAAATCAGCGCTCGTTGTAAATATGTCGTTTGGCAATTCACTATGCGATTCACCAAGTTCTATTTCATATAAATGCTCCATAAATGAATCAGAATCAACAGAATTATGAAGATCTATGACATTCGTATTCTCAGGTGGCATTATTTGCTCATGCGTAATTGTCTCAGATACAACATGAACTTGACCACAAAAATTTTCATCCCTCTCAGCTAAATAGTACATCGTGTCTAAACTTTCATCGCTTATGATAAGTATAGTATTGATTATCCCTTGAAATTGGTAACACAACAAGATATTCAACCTAATTGATGTATTCTGAATTCCAACATGTGAATAAACCAAATAAACAAATTCTTCATATCCCATTTTACGTCTGATCACAATTGTTGTAGTGAAAGTTGGTTGCATACCCTTAACAAACCCACTATAATATTCGATACTATTATCATCCCAATGTAAATTTATCATAAACGGACGGTCTAGAGCCATGATGGTGGTAAAACAAAAGTGTAACTGCACAACAAATAATGAATGCTAATAAATATTATTATGATATATAAGTATAAAATTTTTAAATGGTGAGGAATACAACAAATTCATCATGTCAAATTGATATTATTATTTTCAGTCATAAACCTAATAATACAAAATTTATAACAATACGTATGTCAGTTTGGCAAGTGAATTATAATAATATTTTCATCAATCCAAAAATAATTTAAGCAAATTTTATGAAAAATACATTTTCCAATTTAGAATTTTTATATTTATGCACACAAGAATGTTATATGTTTTTAAGAGGTTAAATTAAGGTCCAAAGTCTAAAACCAGTTCTGAGATATAAATATGTGGCAGTCCTATGAGGTCTAATTCTCTGATATGAATTATTCGAAAATAAGAAGAAAAAATAGGTTTACTTGAGTTAAGAGAATTGATAACGATATATTTAATTGGTTAAAACATTTAAGTGGATTCAGTCATGGGAGGCCTCTTATTTTTAAGGAGACTAAAAAAGTTTTATATCTTTATTGTAACAAAGGATATTAATTTTTTTATAATCTTTTAAAATCGGACTTTCGATAAATTATCAAAAAATTCGCTTAAACATACAAGTCCATCATAACTATAATAGTTTGGTGAAAAACTATTAAAACAATCATCAATTAATATTTGTTATAGTTTCAAACTTATTAAATAATGATAACTACATAGAAAGATAATTTATTAAAAACTCAATTCTATTTTAGATAATGAATTACATTTTCTTTCATAAGAATGTAATGTACATATAAAATATTCTAAAAAACTTATCCTTTTATGTAATATTCTTTTATAAAATAAGAGAAAATGTGTACCTTTCGTGTGTTAGAGACTTCTGTTCGAATAATGAATTAAGTGTCGAAGACGATTACACTTATTCGATAATGTGAAATTTTGTAAGAAGAAAAGAGCAGCCGGCTCACCAAAGTAATGAGCAAATTGTTAAGTGTTTTATTACACTAAAGCATACGAACTTATATCTATCTATTATATATATAGGGGAAAGTTACATTGGGTATGTGAATTGGTCCTCATTGGCATTCATTTTCATACAAAGTGACACGATTCACATTACGTCCTACACACCTATATATATATATATATATATATATATATATATATATATATATATATATATATATATATATATATATATATATATATGTATAGGATCATTGCAAAATCTAAATTTAGTGTAGAACTGTGAAACCAATATCGTCCATAGATTAGAATAATCTAACGGTCTTGATTAAAATAGTTAAGTTTGGAATTAGTGAAAAAAAGATTGGTAATAGTGATATTTTAATTCTTGGAGGGTAAAAAAGGAAAAGATTGGAAATAGCAAAAAGATTGACATTAGCAAAATAAATATCCTTTTTCTTTAAATTAAAATAACATTAATATTATTAATTTTTAAATCAAAAAAATTATACCATAAAAACGAGAATTTTATACTCTTTAAAACGAGACCGGTCATGATATATTTTTTTCGAAAAAATTTTACGTGTTTATTTTTCGTAAAAAAAATTTTACCCAGACCACGATGCAATATATCATGGTGAGATCATGAGATCATTCGATATCGAATGAACACTTTGATATCATATATTTAACGTCAATGCAACACTGCATATACGCTCATTATTAACAGAGCTAAAATAATAGTCACAATTAGTAGACAAAGTTGGTAAATTTAACGAGAACGGTTATGATATATATTTTTTATTTTTCGTAAAAAAATTTTTACCCAGACCACGATGCAATATATCATGGTTAGATCATGAGATCATTCGATATCGAATGAACACTTTGATATCGTATATTTAACGTCAATGCAACATTGCATATACGTTCATTACTAACAGAGCCAAAATAATAGTCACAATTAGTAGTCAAAGTTGGTGGATTTAACGAGAACGGTTATGATATATATTTTTTTATTTTTCGTAAAAAAAAATTTTACCCAGACCACGATGCAATATATCATGGTGAGATCATGAGATCATTCGATATCGAATGAACACTTTGATACCGTATATTTAACGTCGATGCAACACTGCATATACGTTCATTATTAACAGAGATAAATAATAGTCAAAATTAGTAGTCAAAGTTGGTGGATTTAACGAGAACGATCATGAATATATTTTTTTGAAAAAAATTTTACGTGTTTATTTTTCGTAAATTTTTTTTACCCATACGATCATTCGATGTCGAATGAACACTTTGATATCGTATATTTAACGTCGATGCAACACTGCATGTCCATTATATATTAAAAGAGTAAAAAAAAAGTTAAAGTGGACAGTCAAACTTGGTAGGCTGCTATTAATTCAATGTTAATTGTATAATTACCATCTTATCCCTAGTGTTATATTAAAATTTAATGGTTTAGATTGGTTCTATGGTTCTGCACTAAATTAAGGTTCTGCAATGATCCCAACCCTATATATATATATATATATATATATATATATATATATATATATATATATATATATATATATATATATATATATATATATAGATTTGGGTTCAAATGAGTACCACTAATTTTGCGGAGTACCGGAGGTACCTCGCTTAAAATCATTTTTTTTGAAATTTTTTTTCATAATCAAGTTTAAATTAATAATACAAGACTACTTGCAAAAAATCACACCTAAACACACACTAGAACTATGTGAAACGTGTGTGTTCACATGAAGTGTACTGTTGTGAACGTGTGTTCACAACTAAGCATGTTCACATGAATTTTTTCACGTTCACATGACTTTTAAGATGATAGAAAGTGTAAATGTATATAATTTTTTACGAATAGCCTTTTATTATTTGTATCTAAATGAATATGAAAAAAAAATTCAAAAAAAAGACTTTTTTTCGGAGCAAGTTCACATCTGAAACCCGTGTGTTCACAGGTACTCACGGTACTCTGCATTTTTTAGGTACTCACACGAACCATATTCTATATATATATATATATATATATATATATATATATATATAGAGAGAGAGAGAGAGAGAGAGAGAGAGAGAGAGAGATTTAGGTTTAAGTGAGTACCACCCATTATGCAACGCACCAGAAGGTACCACCCTTAAAAGTAAGTTTTTTGAAAAAAAATTTCATGAACATGTTTTAATTGTTATTATGAAGATCACATATAAATTTCACGCAAATCCGAACCCTCTAACTGCATGAAAACACGCATCACATAAATGCTCGTTCACATATATTCAAAATTATATAAGTGTGTGTTCACGTCATTTTTTAGGAGCTATGAGATGTGAATGTATGTGAAATTTACATATGATCTTCATAATGTTAATTAAAACATGTTTATGAAAAAAATTAAGCTTTTTTAAAGGTGGTACCTTCTGTGCGTTGCATAATGGATGGTACTCTCTTGAACCATATTCTATACACACACAAAAAAAGAGTGTGCTTAATCAAATTAATAATATGAGTTATTTTTAAAACCAACTAAATGCAATATATATATATATATATATATATATATATATATATATATATATATATATATATATATATATATATATATATATAATATGGTTCAAGAGAGTACCACTTATTATGAGCGCACCAGAAGGTACCATTTTTTTAAAAAAAACTTTTTTGAATTTTTTTCACAAACATGTAAATTTCACATACATTCACATCTTCTAACTCCTAAAAAAATAATGTGAACGTGCACTTACATAATTTTACATACATTCACATCTTGTAACTCTGTAAAAATGATGTGAACGTATATTTACATAAATTTGAATACATGTGACATACATTTATATGATACATGATTTCATACACTTAGAATGTGTAAATGTGGGTAAATTTTATATATATCATCTTTGTAATGTTATTTAAAACATGTTTATGAAATTTTTTTTCGAAAAAATCATTTTTCTGAGTGATACCTTCTGGTGCGCAGCATAATAAGTGGTTTCACTTGAACCTCTATATATATATATATATATATATATATATATATATATATATATATATATATAGATAGATAGATAGATAGAGAGAGTGAGAGAGGGGGAGGTTCCATTGAGAACTTTTGTGCATTGAGACACAAAAGAACCTACAATGTCCTTTGGATGAAAAGAATGTGTGGGTTAGATCAAATGACAAAAGGGTAATTAAATAGAAAGTTTTATGCATCAAGTGCACATAATGAAATTCGCGGAGGGGTAAAATAGGAATTATGCAATCGTTATTTAATTATTACACTTCCAAAATTAACAAAAATAATACAAATTCAAAATACATCAAAATACATGCATATCGTTTATTCTTCATGCATATCGTTCATCTCTTCTAAAAATAAACCATGTATCGTTCATCTCTTCCAAAATCAAAATACATCAAAATACAAACATGAATCGTTCATCTCTTCATGCATATCGTTCATCATTCATCATCAAAATACATGCATATCGTTCATCTCTTTCAAAAATAAATCATGCATATCGTTCATCTCTTCCAAAATCAAAATACAAACATAAATCATTCATCTCTTCATGCATATCGTTCATCATCAAAATACATGCATATCGTTCATCTCTTCAAGCATATCGCTCATCTCTTCCAAAATCAAATACATGCATATTGTTCATCTCTTCCAAAATCACCAAAATACATCCTTTTATCTTTCAAGGTGTTCATCATTCAAAAATGAATCTTTTTATCGCGTTTTTCATTGAAGGTGTTTATCATTCAAAAATTTCTCATGCATTCAAAAAATGCGGTGATTATTGGCCGTAGAGAGAGAGAGAGAGACGGTCGGTGCAGCGGTGGTGCGATAGTGATGTAGCGGCCGAGAGAGCGGTGGTGCGATGGTGGTGCAGCGGCCGAGAGCGCAAGACGGTGGTGGTGCAATGGCCGAGAGAGCAAGATGGTGGCCGGATTTTGAGAATGAGAGGGGGGTGGGGCGGTCACATGGGGAAGGAGAGGGAGAGAGATTGATCATGGAGAGAGAGAGAGAGAGAGAGAGAGAGGTGAGGAGAGAAAAAGGGAGAAAATTTTGGTAAGTTGTTTAATGTATTGATTTGTTTCCTAATCTAATTAAATCTAATTTTCTATAATTAATTAATTTTTTTTATAAATTTATTCCACAAATACCCTTAATGCACCCTTGGTAGAAAGTCCAATGCACAAAAGTTCTCAATGGTGCCTCGATGCACAAAAGTTCTCAATCGAACCCCAATCTATATATATAGTCAGGTTCAAAAAAGTACTTCTCGAAATCAAGTGCATCCGAAGGTATCAACCTTAAAAAACTTTTTTTTAATTTTTTTCTCTTAACCATGTTTAATTTAATGTTATATGCATGCTATATGAATCTAACATACATTCATACTTTCTGTGTCCTTAAAAATTATGTTAATGCTCAATGCATATTTATGTGAATGGTCATCCATGTGAAAGGTCATTTCACACCATGTGAATGGTGTGAATGACCATTCACATGATTTTATTTTACCATTCACAAGATTTATGATGTTGCTACTTTTGAAAAAAAAAAGTCTTATAATGTTGTCTTATACATGTTTATTAAAAAAATACATGTGAATGATCATTCACATTAGGGTACGCTGGAATCTCATAGGTACGCTGATGAACCTGATTATATATATATATATATATATATATATATATATATATATATATATATATATATATATATATATATATAGAGAGAGAGAGAGAGAGAGAGAGAGAGAGAGGTTCAACGGAAAACCACTATGCACCTGAAAACTTGTGAAAACCGCACTGCACCACCACAAATGCATCAAATTCCCCGCATGATGCATCAAAATCCCGCGTGATGCATCAAATTTCCCGCGTGACGCATCAAAATCCCGTGTGATGCATCACCTTATTTACGATCATGTCACCGCGTTTTTCATGAAATGCACCAAATCGGACGGTATGCGTAGGTTCCACAGTTTTCAGGTGCACAGTGGTTTTCCATTGAACCCACCCCTATATATGTATATATGTATATATATATATATATATATATATATATATATATATATATATATATATATATATATATATATATATATATATATATATATATATATATATATCCCCATCTATCCCCCTCTCTCGGTCTAACGGAGACCGTCGCCGCCGCCACCATGAGAGCACCCGCCAATGCCACCGCCAGACCACCTGCAATGCGTGCTTCCTTGTCCACCAACATCACTACACATCTATTGGTGAATGAAGATTTTTTTATGGTAATAAACGATGAACGAATGTGGTTACCACCATGTTACCATCACTGCTACCGATGGCTCCTCCCACTCTTCCTCTCCCGGTCTCCATTCTCTCCCTCTCTAAGTTGCCCCCATCGCCAACCACCACCATGCATGGACCGGAATGTTGGTAAACCAATAATGAACACGAAGATGAACATGGTGATGTATATATTTTTTCGAATTCGGATGAAGATTAATGTTTAGAATAAAAGATGATGCATGGTCGGGAATGTATGAATTCTAATGAACATGATGGTGTTTAGTTCTATATCTAGATGAACACGAAGATAAATGATGTTGCATGGCCATAAACGTTCGCACCGATGAATGAACATGATGATAAATGAAAATAAACATATCGAATTTGGATGAAGATTTATGAAGATGAACCAAGATGCATCAACATATTCATAATCTTATTTGAATTTGTATAAATTTTGTTAAATATTTTAGCATTTATCTTTTAAATATTTGATTCAATATTCAATTAATATAAAATTAAAATTAATCAGACTAGATATTTTTTTCCCAAAATTACCCTTTGCTACATGCATCACATATGATGATGCATCATGTATGTTGCATCATATTATGCATAACGAGATCGACTTGCTCCAACAGCTGTAAAATGGTTCCTGGGTTCTTAGATGCATAAAAGTTTTTAATTAAACTGACTATATATATAGACACACACATACATAATTACATTAAAAAAGTACAATTCAAAATCGAGTGTATCCGAAGGTATCTCCCAACCTTAATAAACTTTTTTTTTACATTTTTCTTCATAATTATATTTAAATTAACGTTACGAATGATATGTGAATTTCAAATTCATTCACAAATTATACTTCCTTAAAAAATTTTGAATGGTCATGTATATGTATGTTAATGATCATCAACTAAATGATTATTCACATCATTCATATGATTTTTTTTTCAACCATTCACAATATTTATTTTTTGAATATTAACGTATAAATGTATGGTTCTTTTGATAAAAAGTTGTATGATCTTGATTTATACATGTTTAAGTAAAAAAAAATCTAGGAGTGATCATTCACAATGGGGTGCATTCGGTACTTTTGGGAAAGATTGAGTTTTTAAATAATAATGAATGAAGAGATTTTAATAAATCTATAGACCAAACGCCCCATAAGACTTGTTTTCTCTCAAAAGCCAATGCTAATCTAAATTGGTTGTAGCACAAAAGGCTCTAACACCAAAACTTAATAAATATCAAGCAGACTTTGCAATAATGAGTTGGTAACAGGTTTGACTTCCATGATATTTGTCAAACATAACCTTTGTTTTGCCTGTGAGAATGGTAAATAAAAAAAAATCCTCCTTTAATTCTAAACATAAATTCTATATTGATTTACCTCTCTCATAAATCCATATGTACTTGTTTGGGCCTGTAAATACCCCAAGGCTAGGAGGTACAAGATATACTCTTCTAATGGTTGATGATATATGCAAAATCATACATCTTTTTTGTATCATTTTATCTCCAATTGATGTGATTTTTAGACTGAAATGCGTGAAAAATATATTGATTTGTATTAATATTTTTGTTTCACATGTCAAAAGCCATTAAATCGACAATGGAACATAAATCGAGGCCAAGGTAATGAGATTTGATGATCCAGCCATCCTCCCTGATCGAAAGAAAAAGTTGGTGAAAATTGGTGCTGCGTACCCGCGTTAGACAATCCACGCACCCGATGTGGAGATGAAGTTAGCCAAGTCCAGTCAAAGCAAGCCACACCACACACCCGTGTGACTTACCCTACGCACCCGCTTACGAGTTTAGTTGATTACTCTCTTGGTTTAGTTTCATTTGTCTCGTAGTTAATCATAGTTTACGCCATGGTTTTGATTTTCTTCAAGATTTCAAGCATTCAGTTCAATTTTGGAGTTTGTTTTACACGAGATATCAACGATTTTAGTATACTCGTTCCTTAACCTTTTGATTTCATAATGTTTAGTATATATTTGAGTTTAGGTTCAGTTTTTGGTATGAATAAAGAGTAGTTTTCTTCCTCACCCACTTGGGATGACGATATATATATATATATATATATATATATATATATATATATATATATATATATATATATATATATATATATATATATATATATTCGAAGTATTAGTTGGCACATTTTTGGATTGATTTATGGTTTTGGTTTAAATAGGTCAATTTCTTGACTATTTCATGTTTTCTTGTTAAAACTCGGATTTTTATCAAACTTACAGTATTGTTTTGCGATAATGAAGTGTTGATTAAATTTGCGTTTTTAAATAACGATGCTCTGATTGAAAAAATTAATAGTTGTTTCTCTTTTCTAGGCATTGTATTACAATCTAGAAAAAGTTTAAATTTGATCAGTATTCATGTAGGAATAGACATTATATCGTCATGTGCCAAATTTCCTACTTCAAAGCCGATTGAGATCGCTCTTTGTGCCCTGGCGTGATGTATGAATAGACAATCTATCGTCATGTGCATCAAAGTTTTTCAAATTGTCATCAAAAACAATTTTGTAAGAGTTGGATTGCTTCCCCTTATCAGAGTTTTCCCAAGATTGACCATCAATCCATGTATCGCATCATTTTGAAACCTGAGCACGGTGTAGTCTGCCTAAACAAAAAAGGAAAGAAACGGTTCATGAGATTCGAGAAGATCGGTCGTAACTCTGATGGCACGCTACGCATGATAAGAGAGAGATTGAATAAACGCTTAAGAGAATACGAAAATAAAGCCTCAAGCGAACATGGAATGCTGTCGGAAGATGTTGACCATCCGAGAAGCTATTGAACTAATCAACGACAGACTATACATGCGTCAGGTCATCAGTAACTAATAACAATTCCTTAAAAAAATTTCTAGAACACTTGATGAAAGTAGGTTTTCCACATTTGTCTTCACTTTGGGAATGTTAAATAAAAGTGACTAAGTGTCATATGTTTCAAATGATTCATGTGAAAATTTCTTATTAGTTGGTAACAACTTTGGTGCAGAACATGTTTCATAGAAATCGCTGTTAGTTGTATCTAAGTAATTAATGGAACAACTTTGTCATGAATCAGTTTTCAAAGCTACCTAATTTGTTCCCCAAATGTGTTTTGATGCCCAGTGTTGAGATTAAACCTGCTCAACTTGTGTTTCACTTATGTTTCATCACATGTAGTGAAACCTGTTAATTTCAAGAAGATGTTTCATGTGAAACCTACTTAGACTATATATAGCTTTCACGTGAAATGTGCTAATTCTGCGAACAACTTTCACAACTGTTTCACAACTGAATAGTTTAGACATCATATAAAGCATCAGTTTTGACAAACAAGCTTTGAACAACATCTTTCATTTTCATTCGTAGGTTATCTAAATATATATTTTTTACTTAAATTTATTACCTATTTGGATAATGTTTGATACGTGTTTAAGAGATAAAATAACGAGGAAGGCGTTCTAACACACGTGATAACAAGGTATTGTTACGTAACATTTGGTTAAACCCCTTTCAAATCAATCATATTTTTATCTCTCTAAACTATTTGAATTCAAACCTTATAAATACAATGGTTATTGTTTCCTCTCCCTTTTCCTCACAATGAACCCTAGTCCTACTCATTCCTACAAATACTCCCTCAATTCTAGATAACCTTGTGTATTAAATCTAAACACTTCATCTTCTCTAAATGGCTGAATCTTCTGAAGTTGCACACCCTTTTGTGCCTTTTGAGTTGGGTAGGGGATGTTATCAAAACCCCTATCTTCAAACCAAGCTGATACCAAAACCAACCAATCACGTCACAAACCTAACTATTTCCAAAAAATATTTCGGAGAGGGTTATGATAGCTTGGTTTCCTTTCTTAAGGCTTATCCTATTCAGTATGCTATCACTACAACTACAAGGGTTATGTAACTTGCTTCTAGCCAATCTCATCTCCAGTCCAATCACCTACCTCTCCAACTTCCCACTCAAAACTGTCCCAAGGAAGAAGACCTTGGTGGAAAAAAAGGTCATCCCAAGAAAAGAGAATCATTCATGTGGAGGACCTTACAAAGACAACTACAAGCCCATCTGGCCCATCTCAAAAGGATCCAATTATAGTAAAGGAGAAACTTGTTGTAACACATCCACCATTCTTGGAGCCTGTTGCAACAACTATGGAACCTTCCTCACTTAAAACTGAGTCTATCATGAGTTAGCCTGAGCCCTCTAGATCCTCCAAATAGGATATTGTACAAAAGGAGTGAACCACATAAACTATTCCCCCCTCCCAACAAGGAGAGGATATTGAAAAATAGAGGACCATTCCACCCCACAGTGAGTCCACACACACCACACCCACATACCTAAGTCTGCACAAGGTGTACCTGCTGATGAAAGCCAACCAGCATATCCTGCTTACATTTATGCTCCTCATGATACCACAGGTGAATCATAACCGTGTTTGAAGGACCATAACCCAAACCTGATGACTAACCCCTTGGTGAAGGTTCAACCCGACTGCATATTCCGTCAACAAGTGATACCCCTACTAATGTTGAAATGTATATAACCATTGAGCCTAATGATGAAGTGTCTAAAGACCAAGGCACTACTGAGGTCCTACCTCGGGTTTTGATAAATGCATGACTATACCAATCATGACTGAAAAACCACCATCCTCTATCCTTCTACCTAGTAATCTAGGTAAAGCCTTAGAAATGATTTTCAATATTTGTATAAGTCTATTGAACACTATTACATTAGTCGTAATAAGGCAGATTGTCAAAGCTATTCATATCTTTCGAACAAGTTTGACAAACCTAAGAATTATGTTCATTGTGAAAAGATTTGAAACTTATTGGAATGTATTTTTAAATCTTCATAAAGGTTATTGAACTGTGGGATCAGTTGTTAATGTTCGAGAAAAAGTGGAAAAACAAAACTTCTAAAGCGTCTCAAATTGTTCTGCAACATGAATACAAATGAGATATTTGAAAAGGATGACAGACCTTTTATTATATCAAAATAGTTATATATGGAGTCTAAATGTAATAAGTTGAGTTACTCATTTGGGTATGAAGCTAGAACAACGTATACAGAAGAACAAGACAAAGATTTGGTAGTTAAAAGACAATAATACTTTTTGTTAAACATGTCCATTTGTAAAAAAGAAGATTTGTCTCTTTGTGAGACATTCCCACCTTTCACTTCAACCAATGAAGAAACTTCACAAGGATCTTGAAGACTATATAAAGAAGGTTATGTGGAAAGAAAAAAAAACATGTTTGCACGTAAACTTGAAAGGGAATCTACTTCAACCTGTGTGACTAGAAATCAAAGTGTGTCTAAGTTTTTTTTTTTACAGAACTAGTCATCAACATTATCCAAACCTCCTAAACCTAGAAAGTAAGTATCTTGCATTTGAACAATTAGTGTGTTCCCGAAAAGTGATTCGTAGTGAGTTACTACATTGTAATCAGTCTGAGTGTGTCTAAGACTAATTACATAAGATGTTTAATATGTCGTCTCGATTTGGATCATTCTTCAATCCAAACCTGTTTGTAATTAACATACTTGTTAATATCAATATAAACATTGAAATAAAAAACTCTATGATTTGGTTTAAACTGTGTTCACCCCGCACCCCTACAGTTACTCTTGAGACACTTTGGATACTTTTGAGACCTACAATAATCTACATATGTAAGATGAGTAGTTCCTCTAAAAGTCACGGTTGGTACATAAGGGGTGCGAATAAAGCATATGTAGACATAGATCATCATGGTATTTAATGTCGTCTGGGAAAAACATATCTGTTAACGGTAAATTAATTTCTGTTATTAAAGATGAGTAGTTCCTCTATAAGTCACGGTTGGGACATAAAGTATTTTTTTATGTAGATGAGTTTGAGATCTTTTCATCATCAAACTTCATCACAATGAGTTCTTCACAGAGATTCCAGGAAGAACATACAAAGATGATGTTGTTAATTACGTTCATTGTGTTCATAAGAACGATTTTACAGAAGTATTTTTGAATGTTTGTGTCATATATGACAGAAGGTTTAGGATATGCACAAGGATATCTATATATAGTGTTACTATTAACGAATGGAAGAGACTTTAGACTCAAAATTTGTTAAATTAGTTGAAGATGTAGCTTGTTTACCAATGTTTGTTGGAGGACACTCAGAATTGTTACATGTTTTGCCAGGACAATGAATTTTGGACGACTCTTCTTTATCAAGGAATTAGGTCGTTTGTCCTATGAACTATGTTGATCCATGACTTGTCCATGTGCTCGGGTAATAAGAGAATTCCTAAAACTAAGGTCTTGCAACCAATGTAAATTCATGCACTTACAGAAATTATCATATATATATATATATATATATATATATATATGGTTGAGTTCCATGGAGTCCCTTATTAGAGTGGAGTCCTGGAGTCCCATATTAAATGCACATGTTCAATGTTCTATTTAATGCAAAAACGCATATACAAATGTTCAAAAGTGTATTACGATCGACAAGTTCACATTATTTGATGTTCATTACGATAAAAAAAAAATTTATTTCATGCAAAAGTACAACATTTAAACAATATGCACAAGTGAACTGATAATGCACTTTTAAACATGTGCATATTGTATTTTTGCGTGAAATATAACTTTTTTATTGTAATGAACTTCAAAATTATGTGAAATGATCAATAATAATACATTTTGAACATCTGCACTTTTGCATGAAATATAATATTTTATCGTAATGAACATGTATATTTAGTATGAACTCCAGGACTCCAGTCTAATATGGGACTCCATGGAACTTGAGTTTATATATATATATATATATATATATATATATATATATATATATATATATATATATATATATATATATATATATAGACTCAAGTTCATCAGTATACCCATGAACGTATCATGTTGTGAATAATCATTGACATATATACTTTTGCATAGACATGTACAAGACTTTTTATCAAAAGAGACAACATTATAAATATTGTGAATGGTAAAAAAAATCATGTGAATGATCTTTCACTTGGATGAACATTCACATAAAGGAGACAGAAAGTGTGATGCATGTGAAATTCATATATCATGTGTATAACGTTAATTTAAACATGAAGTGTGATGTATGTGAAATTCATATATATACACTCAAGTTCCATGGAGTCTCATATTAGAGTGGAGTCCTAGAGTCCCGTCCTAAATGTATCTGTTCATTACGATAAAATATTATATTTTATGCAAATGTGAAATACAAACATGTTCAAAGGTGCATTATTATTAACCATTTAACATAAATTGAAGTTCATTACATTAAAAAAATGTATATTTCATGCAAAAATACAATATGCACATGTTTATAAGTGCATTATCAGTTCACATGAGCATATTGTTTAAATATTGTAACTTTTTCATTAAATATAGTTTTTTAGCGTAAGGAACGTTCAAATAAAGTAAACTTGTCGATCGGAATGCCTTTTGGAATACTGTATTTGGCATTATTGGCATTATTGCATTAAACATACATACATACATACATACATAAATACATACATACATACATACATAGATATATATATATATATATATATATATATATATATATATATATATATATATATATATATATATATATATATATATATATATATATATATATATACTCTCCACAGTGAATGATAGGCTGCTGATTTATAAGATAGAATAGAGCATAGTGTCATGCATAGTTGAGTTACTTGAGTAATATGCTTTAAATTTAAATTGCAAGTTGTAGGACTTGAATGGTTTTACAAAAAATCATAAGAAGTCTGATGTTGGATTCATTAACAATTGAAAACCAATTGCACAAGTTAGTAATCTTTTGCTGTAGACAGATCATACAATCCATCAAACAGCCTACATGGAAATCCCTTGTCCACATGCAAGGCAATTGGTTCGATCATATGCAGAACATGTGCACTAGGTAAGCTTGTACTATACATGCATAGCTCATATAACCACAAAATGCTTGTACGTACCTCTCCACATCACACTAGGCAGTGAAGAGAAATCATAATCGATAAAACTTAGATATCGAAATTGTTATAACTTAGAAATCAAAATCGCTGCAAGAATAGCAAAGCACAAATTGATATCACGACATACTTTAGGAGAAATTGCACTCCTTTTGGGTAACGTATTGTCACGTTTTTTTTTTTCTAATTTGGGTATCATACTAATTTTTTTTTTTTCAATTAGATGATTATAATATTGAAAACACGAACAATCAATGTAACATGTTATGTTATTAGGTAACCGATGTTATTTAAAAAGTGTCACAACTTGTCAAATGACATGTCACAAAGTTCTGCTGACTAGCTAGATGAAAAAAAATTGTTATTTTAGCTCAATTTAGTTTGTATTCTGGTAATATTACTTAGATTGATGTGTTTTCATTCGTATTTTACCCAAATTAAAAAAAAAATAATTAGCATGTTATCTAAAACAGAAAAATATGATAGTTTGTAAGCTTTCAAATGTCAGCAACGAAAGGGAGAAGATGTGAGACAATAGCAACGGCACCGAAGTCGCTGCGTTGAGGGTACAGCAGTACAGAGCAGCGAAATGAAACTACGAGCTCGAACTAGCAGATGGTATATATGGAGTAGGTTTGGGCCACGTAGTCTTCATAATCTATGTATACTATTAAAAAAGTAATTATACTCAATTCTGGTGATGACACATGAATCGATACATGACATTTATAGGTTTTAAAAATAATAATGAAAATTTAAATTAAATCTATCTAAATCTAATATAATTTACTTTTGAATTCAAATCAAATTAAATAAAATCTAATACTCTACTAACTTATTAATTATATTATAAAATAATATATTAAAAAAAATATAAGAAAATAATTACTATTCATATATATTTAGAAATATATAAAATTAATAGGTCATAATAAATAATAATATCATTCTTATATATTTTTGGTTAAAATAATATTTATACATTTAACTTTTAATTCATTATATTTTATATATATTAAAAATATCTGCGTAATATGCAGGTAATAAACTAGTCTATAATAAATACTAATAAATAAGTAACTTTACTCATTTCTTGTGAAGTCACGTGTCATCACCATGAGTCGACACGTGGCATTTATAGGGTTTTAAAAATAATAAATAATTTTAAATTATATCTATCCAAATTTAATATAATCTACTTTTAAATTCAAATAAAATAAAATCAAACAAAATCTAATACTACTAACTTATTAATTATAATATAATATAATAAAAGTTTTAAAAAATATAAGAAAATAATTACTATTCATATATATTTAGAAAACTTTAAAATAAAAAAATAATATTTATATTTTTCCCTTTTAATTTATTATAATTTATATATATATATATTAAAATAATCTGCGTAACAAGCGGGTAATAAACTAGTTGATAATTGATATTATAAAACAAGGAGATGGTCCTGGTATGGAGCTGAGCGTCATATTTTTACTACTGATCACTTGCTGAGTATTTCTCGATCAGTTTTTTTTTTTTTTTTTTTTTTAACGTTTTCTTGTTTTAAAAGAAATATAAAATTAAAACAACAAATGGGGGAAAATTTATATATTATTCACCAGATTTCAAAGACATGTTTTTTAATTGTGGTGTCCACCATCAATTATTTTAGCTTGAAAAACTACGTAGTACTATTTTTCATTAATATAATCTAATTCATCATGTGTACATTTGTCATTAAATAAAATAATATTATACGTACATTTGTCATCAAACATGTTAGATACTCCATCGTTAATTTAATGTTTAAATAATATTATTAATTTTTCAGGATATCAAATTAAAGTTTTTTTTTTAAAAAAGTTAATACTCAACGACAAAAAAATTTTGGTCACTAACGTTATAACTCATCATGATATTCAACAACATAAATTAATACGAAAACAGCTATTTTTTTAATTAAAACTAAAAGAACTGCATTTCAAAGTATAAACAATAAAATGATGTTGATAAACACACTGATAATAATTCATACATAACAATATATATATATATATATATATATATATAGGGTCAGGTTCTATGGGGCACCTGTATGCATTGTGCACTTTGGGAACCTGTATGCACCGTTAGATCTTGAATTTTAATGGTTCAGATTGTAGTGGCAAAAAGGTAATTAACTTGAAAATGGGTGCACGGGTGCATAACTTCTCGCACGCAGAAGGGCAAAATCGGAAGATGATTGAATTCAGAAAATATTCTATCCGAATCTAAACAAACATGATGCATCTTCATCCAATTTATTGGATTCGTCTTCAAACACGATCCATCTTCATCTAATTCAATTCCAAACATGATGCATTTCGATCATATTCATCCTCGTCTTTGTTCCATCATTATGCATCACCAAAATCGTGACACATTTCGGCCATATTCATCATCGTCTTTGTTCCATCATTATGCATCACCAAAATCGTGATGCATTTCGACATTTAAACGTGTTAATTTCGTGATGCATCTCTGAAATTTAAACGTGTTCATCAACGTTTGAGAGAAAGGGAAAGAGAGAGAAAAGGGGATGGATTTATGGAAAGGTGGTTGATCATTTTATTTAGTTTCCTAAATAATTGATAAATATTAAATTAAATCTTATAATTTAACAATATATTATTAAGCATTCCCAAAATGCCCTTAATGCACCCTTTGTAAACAAGCAATGCATTTTTGGTTCCCATTTGGTTCCCGATGCATATGGTGCCCCATAGAACCTCTATATATATATATATATATATATATATATATATATATATATATATATATATATATATATATATATATATATATATATATATATATATATATATATATATATATATATATATATATATATATGAAAAGCCAAGAATTAAATACTTCAAATTAAAATTATGTTTCATTTCTTTAAATCCCCAAATAACTGGATAACCAAGTTCACATGTTAAAAACTGACATATTAATAAATGATATGTTAAATAATTAGATAATTTTAAAATTTGATATATATCTTACTTGTCTAATAATATATCCATTTTTTATATCGCTTGTATGTGGGATTTTTAAAATCCTCCAGTCTCTTGATTTTATAAATATTCAGAAATCTAGTGAATGCTATAAAATTATTTAAAAAATAAACAAATGGATAGCCCATGTAGGACAAAATGTCCGTCACTAAACCAGTAAACCCTTTTGTTAGAGTAAATTACATAAATGGTCCCTATGGTTTATAGCAAATTACAGGTTTTGTCTCTAACTTTTAAAAATTACACTGATAGTCCATATTTTGAAATATTGTAACGTTTTCAGTCCCTAAGCAACTCAAATTTTTAAAAATTCTAATTTTGTCCTTAGAAACTAATTTCACTTATGGTTCTTAATGAACTAATTAAGTTTAATAATTTCAATTTAAAAAAAATTATTTGTATATTCATAAATGTTTAATTAATATGCAATATTTAGTTATTAGTATAAGAATTTATCTACAATTTATTTATGTACTTTACCTATATATTAATAAGTTTCACACCTATTAATTTTAAATATATATTTAGTTATTTCTACATTCATACGTTTTGATGAAATATTTCTTTTTTTTATTAATTTTTGTTTAATAAAATATTTTTCAATCCAATTATATATTTAATTAATTTATCATTTTTATCTTCATATATTAATTTTAAATGATATTAAAAGTGTTTTTGAAATTCTAAACATGTAAATATGTACATTCATTTATAAATTATAAAAATCAGTTATTCTAGTTTTATATATTTTTATTGGTAAAATATTGTATATTATGATATAGTATTAGTAAAATTGTATTATTCCTAATAAACTTAAAAATATTGTAATCTTTTTAGCATTTTTAAAATTTTTATGGGTATAACATATCATTTTTTTCTAATGTTTGAAGATTATAAAATACTAGTTCAATTATTAAATATGGATCATTCTTTTAATTTTTTTTCTATTTTATTTACTTTTATTTCACAAACAACAAAATGTAAGAAACATATAAATTATTTCAAAAAAACCATTGAACATATAAGAAGAGAAATAAAAGTAAAGTAGAATTTATATTTAATAATGAACATATATTTTATACTATTCAAACATTAAATAAAAATGATATGATATGCTCATAAAAAATTAAGAATGCTAAAAAATTGCAAGCTTGTTAAAGATTATTGAAAATAATATATTTTTACTAACGTCATTCCATATGTAGAATTTATAATGTTTAGTAATAGATATTTATGAAATAAGAAGGGATGATTTTTAAATTTTATAAATGAATGTACATATTTTACGTGTATAAAATTTTAAAAACAATATGAATAATATTTAAAAATTTGTACGTGAAAATAAGAAGGATAAATTAATTAAATATATAGATAGATGTAAGAAAACTTAGAAAACAAAAATTGATGAACGAAATAAATATTTCCATAAAAAAATAATGAAATTACAAAAATACAAATAATAATTCATAAATCAAAAACTAAATTAATTGATTAGGGACCATAAGTGAAATTAGTTTCTAAGGGCAAAATTGGAATTTTAAAAAATTTGAGTTGCTTAGGGACTGAAAACGTTACAATATTTCAAAATATGGACTGCCAGTGTAATTTTTTAAAGTTAGGGACGAAACATGTAACTTACTATAAACCACAGTACCATTTATGTAAATTACTCCCTTTTTTATATTAGGCCAACCAAATACAAAGCCACTAACTCTAGAATTAAGAATTCATGTAATAGTCGAACTACTCATTGACCACAATTTTTTGTCTTAAACATACTAATCCGGTGACCATATTGTTTTTGGTCATGTCAATTAGAGACCACTTAGTGACCAATTTTTATTTCATTGCACTAAATTGAGCGACCAATAAATATGTAATTATTGTTAGTATTTTTTGTAATATTCATTAGTACAATTATCAAACCAAATGAACATGCATTCAAATATAGTTGTGAACAAATAGCCATTTGAATTATGAAACCACCAAATAATATTATTAACGTTTGTTTTTAATGCTATAATGCACATTGAAAAACTTAACAAAATTACACTCTAATGTTTTGTAAAGAGCCTATGACCTTTCTCCTATCATGCCATGCTTTACAATAAAAAATATTAACATTCAAACTATTTTTAATATCTTTCTTTAATATTTTCTATCATATATATCTTTTTGGATTAAACAGAAGATGTAAGTTGCAAGTTTTGGATGCCTCACACACACACATACAAATACATACATAAATGTATGTATGTGTTTTAGTTAAAATAATTAATTTGAATTTTATATTTTATTTTATTTAATACTTGATTAATTGTAAGTTTAAAAAAATGATATATTTTATTCATAAAATTAACTTATAAACATTATGAGTATTAGTTAAACTTTATATATGTGTGTGTCTTAATGTGTTTTAGTTAAACTAATTAATTTGAATTTTATATTTCATTTAATTTAATACTAAATTTGTTGTAACTTTTTATTAAATGATCTCTTTTATTCATAAAAAACACTTATAAACATCATCAGATTTAATTAAAAAAGTTTTTAATTATTAATTATACAACAATATACACTACAAAAAACTGGGGTATCAACGACATAAATTTCCGTCGCTATTATGTCGCTGATGTGTTTCAGCTACGATTTGCGACGGGTTGATCTGTCGGTAAAACCCTTGTTGCTGGTTTCAATTTAGCGACGACGAATCAACGACGGAATACAAATAGCGACAGATCAAAGACGGATCAGCAACGGAACAATCAACGACGGATTGACGACAGATCTATCAACGATAGATTTGCGATGGAACAATCAGTGATGGATTAGCCACGGATCAATCAGCGGCGGACCAACGACGGATCAATTAACGACAGAGTAACGACAGACCAAGCAACGACGGATTTTTTCGTAGCAAATCTGTCTCTATTTTTTCTCTGCTAGATTTGTTTTCAATTTGTTGCCTCAGTATCATGCATGCAACTCTTATAATATTATTTTTTATGTTAGTCTTAATATCACACAACTCTTCACCACAATATATTAACTTTCGTTTAAATATCAAATTAATACAATCAATGTTGAAGTCTACAAAATTACATAGAGTAGATTAAATTACATGCGAATCCATATTCCTAAACTAACAAGCCGGAATCTATTGAGGACCTTGACTTATTTTAGTTATTTCATTATCTTTAGTAAATGGTCATTATGAACATTAGTTGACGTTGAGTTTTATTTTAATTTGGTATTTCCAAAACAACTGGTATTTATGTTAAAAGTTATGTAGTTTAATAATAAATATAATTCACTTCAATATCGTAGTCATTTAAATAACTAACTAGTAGTAAGTGATATATACTTATATAGTCGACCATATACATATATAATTAACATTAATACATGTTAGTTGTAAGATAAGTGTCATACAATGTGATGGTAGGTCATCATTGATTCGTTACCTATATTTGTTACTAAATGTATATTGCTAATATTGAAGTCCATCGGCAATTTGTCGTTCACGACCTTCACTGATCAGTCGCTAAATTTCATTTCTAATCCCTTTTTAAACTGTAGCGTCAGCATCGTCGCTGATTCGTTGCAAATCTGTCAATGATCTGTCGCTAATTGTCTGTCATAAATTTGTCGCTAAATTTATGTTGCAAATGTGTCACTGATCTGTCACAATAAAGTTGTCGCAAATCCGTTGTATAAGTCCGTCGATAATTTGTCGTTGTTCTGTCGCTAAACTGTTGGAATAAATCTGTCGTTGAATTCCGTCGATAATTCGTCGCTAAGGTGATGTCACAAATTCGTTGCTGAAATCCGTTGATAATTTGTCGTTGATATGTCGTTAAGTTGCAGTCACAAATCTGTCGTTGAAATCTGTTGGTAATTGATCTTACGCGGATTTGGCAATCAAAAATAAAAGAAGTGAAGAAAACCTAAGTTATACCAAATACCACTGGCAGTGTACCAGTCGTAGATAGTACAGCTAGAAGCTGACCTCGGGAATTATCGAACTCAGGGAATGGCGATAGGAATCGAGATATCGATACTAGGATGGTCACTAATATCTAGCCATTGTGAAAGGATGAGGATGATTTCATTCCTAAATATTTAAACTACCTAACCGATTACTAAAGATTATAAGCTATAAAACTAAGAACAACAGAAATATCAGATATATATAAAGCAACACTCACTTGGATACGTCTTTTAGGATTAATGGAGTAAAAAGGTGTAAAAACACTTAGGATGTTTTTTGTCAAAGAATAGTAAGTTAGAATTAAATCCAACTGTTTTAATCTTTTAAGTTCAAGAGTTTGAAACTATGATGTAAAACCGATTCATGGACATATTTTATTAATTTCAGAAAATCAAGTATAGAGTTCTCCAGTATTCCCCAATTTCTTAAAATCAACAAAAAATGTTTTTTACGATCAATTAAGTCAACTAAATCTAGCTTCTAGAGATTAAAACTGTCTACATGTCAAGCGCTCGAAAATAATTCTAAATATTCAATTTAGCCGCATAAACATAATCAACTTTTAGGAAATCAAAGAATAAACTAATCATATGATCACAATACTGCTAAGTACTAATTTGCATACATGATTTCATAATTTATTAACTAGTCACTATCTCATAATCACAATAATGCTAGAAATAGCAACCAACTAATAAATCACATAAATTTGATTAAGTTTATAAAAATCAGAATTTATAATCAATAATCATCACAATAATGCTAGAAAATCAACTATAATACTGATTTTACCTATATTAATCGTATGAATCAAAAATACATCAATGAATCCAACACTTTTCAACCAAAACCATCAAATACTCCACTAATCCATGTAAAAACGTAACCAAGCAAGTGTTTAACTAAACTACTCACTAATCATGATAATAACAGCAAAATAAACAAAATCTATGCTAAACATAATTATTACAGAAAGTTAACTAGGAAAGAGTGTACCAAAAATCGAATGAAAAACGAGATAATATGCTTTAATCTACTTCACTAATCGAATGCTTCACTGATCTAAGCTAAACTAATCTAAAAATCGAAATCTACCTACACCTACTAATCACACCCTAACTATGTGTAAAAAGTTCGTCTAAACTAAGAGAGAGAAATCTGAAACGGCCACTGAACTTTTATATTTTCTTGGGATCGCGGCAGCGCTAAGGGCAACGTGGTCGCGATAAAGAGCATGAGCGCGATCTCTTGATCGCAGGTAAGCGCGGCCGCGCTGAAGTTGTCGCGACCGCGATCCGGGCAGTTGGTCTAAGTCAACAGAAATCCAAGGGAGTCCGGCTCAGTCCGTAAATTTGACACTTTATCTCCGGATTCCGTTCTTTTCACAATAAGGCAACCTTCAAACTGCAAAACACAAAAAAAAAAACAAAAAACAAATAAGTGTCGTATTTAAATAATTCGAGACAAAAATAACCCAAATCCGAGGCAAAATAAGACGGAAAAACGTGTACAAAATACGTTATAACGGTAATCCGTCGCAGATCTGTTATTTAAAATCTGTCGCTAATCTGTCATTGATATGTCGCTAATCTGTCGTTAATCCATCGCTAACGTTCCATCGCAAATTCCGTCACAAGATTCGTCGTTGATACTCATTTTTCTAGTAGTGATAGTTTGAAAATCAATTTGAATTTTGTATGTTAGTTATTGTAATATTTCACTAGTATTAATTTCATATTAATATATTATTGTGTCTATAAAACATTATGAAACCTATATATATATATATATATATATATATATATATATATATATATATATATATATATATATATATATATATATATATATATATATATACATACTAGTTTATTAACCGCGTATTACGCAGATATTTTTAATATGTATAAAAATAATAAACTAAAATATAAAAATATAAATATTACTTTTAAACAAATATATATAATTATGATATTATTATTTATTATGAACTATTAATTTTGTATAATTCTACACACTTGAATAGTAATTATTTTTTAAAATATTTTAAACTTGTATTATATTATATTATAAGTAAGAAGTTATTAGAGTATTAGATTTTGTTGGATTTGATTTGATTTGAATTTAAAAGTAGATTATATTAGATATGGATAGATATAGGTTAAATTTATTTAATATTTTTTAAAACTATAAATGTCACGTGTCGATTCATAGCGATGACACGTGGCTTCATGAGAGTTGAGTATAGTTACTCTTTTAATAGTATAGATAGATATACAGACACACACACTACATGTACCTCAAGTAATATATGCTATTTAATTTTAGTTTATTAAAAGTTTTATCTATTTGATTTATTAAATACTTTAGTTGATTGTAATTATTAAATATATTCTTCTGTATTTTTTAAAATATTTTATCAATCTATCAATTAAAAAATAAAAACTTTATATTATGCTAAAACGTCCGGACGTCACAATATTTGTTTGCACCCAGCAAAATTCATCATGGAAGAACATATCCTTGCTAAGGACACACATATGTATGACATGGTCAAGAAAACCCATCTTAAATGTGAGTTTCAATCTAACAAGGTCAAAATGAACAAGGTGAAACAAGTTGAATAACAATTCAAAACATGTTCTGAGTCAAAACTTGAAACTTTTAAATATGGTCAACATGAATTAATTACGTTAGATAGGATTGGGTAGAGTTAACCTCATAAAAATGTTTGTGCATTCAATTTGTTTTTACGAAATTATAAAATAAGAAGAAAGTAACGAGTAATGATTGTTACACATGCCTAATTTATGTAATTAAATGTATATTATCACTCATTTTTTTTCTTTTATTTGACCACATATCATAATCATGTTATTAGGTTGATTTTTAGGTTTCTTGTTTAGGCATATATACCAATAATTTGTCATAATTAATGACTTAAAAGACTTATACGTTGTCGTAATATAAAATCAAACTCTTTGTTTCTTGTGAATGATATATATATATATATATATATATATATATATATATATATATATATATATATATATATATATATATATATATATATATATATATATATATATATATATATATATATATAGATTTAGGTTCAAGTGAGTACCACCTCTAATGCAGCGCACCAGAATGTACCACCCTTAAAAGTAATTTTTTTGAAATTTTTTTTCATGAACATGTTCTAATTAACATTACACAGATCATATGTGAATTTGACGCAAATCCGAACACTCTAAGTGCATGAAAACACACATCACATAAATGCATGTTCACATGTCTTCAAAATTATGTAAGTGTGTGTTCACATCATTTTTTAGGAGCTAGGAGATGTGAATGTATGTGAAATTTACATACGATCTTCATAATGTTAATTAAAACATGTTTATGAAAAAAAAATTTAAAAAAGTTTTTTTAAAGGTGGTACCTTCTGGTGCGCTGCATTTGGGTGGTACTCTCTCGAACCATATATATATATATATATATATATATATATATATATATATATATATATATATATATATATATATATATATATATATATATATATATATATAAGAGAGAGAGAGAGAGAGAAAGAGAAAGAAAGAGAGAGAGAGAGAGAGAGAGAAAGAGAAAGAAAGAGAGATTGGATCATTGCAGAACCTAAATTTAGTGTAGAACTGTGAAACCAATATCGTCCATAGATTAGATTAATCTAATGGTCTTGTTTAAAACCATCAAGTTTGGAATTAGTGAAAAAAAGATTGGTATTAGTGATAATTTAATTCTCCAATGGTAAAAGATGGAAAACATTAGAAATAACAAAAAAATTGACATTAGCAATATAAATATCATTTTTCTTTAAATTAAAATAACATTAATATGAATAATTATTAAATCAAAAAAATTATACCATAAAAATGAGAATTTTATACTCTTTAAAACGAGACCGGTCATGATATATTTTTTCAAAAAAATTTTATGTGTTTATTTTAAGTTAAAGATCACGATACAATATAGCATAACGATATCATTCAATGTCGAATGAACACTTTATATCGTATATTCAACATCGAATGTAATACTATATATCATATATGCAACACTGCATGTACATTCAATATTAACAAAGCCAAAATAATGGTCAATATTAGTAGTCAAAGTTGGTGGATTTAACGAGAACGGTCATGATATATTTTTTTTTGAAAAAATTTTACGTTTTTATATTTCGTAAAATTTTTTTTTTTACCCAGACGACCATTCATTTTATTATATTGAGATCATTTAATGTCGAATTACAGTTTATATCACATATTCAACGTCGAAGTAATACAATATATCATATATGCAACACTGCATGTACATTATATATTAAAAGAGTCAAAATTGGTCAAAGTGGACAGTCAAACTTGGTAGGCTATTATTAATTCAATGTTAATTTGCATAATTACCATATTATCCCTAGTGTTATATTATAATCCAATGGTTTAGATTCGTTCTATAGTTCTGCACTAAATTAAGGTTCTGCAATGATCCCAACCCTATATATATATATATATATATATATATATATATATATATATATATATATATATATATATATATATATATATATATATATATGTGTGTGTGTGTGTGTGTGTGTGTGTATATGTATGTATGTATGTATGTATGTATGTATGGTTTTCAAGCATTTGAATACATATTTGACGATTTTTTACTTTTTTCATCCTCGTCTAGTTGGATTTAACATCTATCTAGCTCAAATCGTCCATTTTTGGGTAAGTGTGTTAATGTTACAAGATTCAAACGTACATGAATTGAAAGTGACTTTGAGACATGTGAGACAGGTTGTGCCCACAAAAAATGTTGCTTCGTAAAATCACAAAGTTTACGAAGAGTATTTGGATGCATTCTCTTCTATTGCCATGTTCGACGTCCCGTATACACACAATCATAAACAGGTAAAATAATCTTGTGATTAGGAAAAGGACAGTTTAAAGTGAAATAAGAAAGGAAAAAGGCAAGGCATAGGAATTCAATTGTACCACTAGTACTTAGCTTGATCGGTTGATAGATGAATAAGACGAGTATTGGTTTTGGCAAATGTTTATATATTTTATCACATGATCATCTGCTTTTGGCTTTCCGTTCAAAGAAAGTATATTTTCTTCTTTATTTTGCTTCATTTTATTAGTTTGTATCTTTCTTTATACTTTTATTCATTATCAAGCGCTAGTATCTTCAATAAAAGGGAGTAAATTACATAAATGGTCCTTGTGGTTTGAGGTATTTATGGTTTTGGTCCTTTAAAGTGTTTATTTACAACACATGTGTTAAAAAAGCAAATACAAATGGTTTCTTGACTTCTTCACTTAATATATGTTAGCTTTTCCGTCAAGTATAAGGGCAATTTTGTCTTTTAGTTCCACAGGACCAAACCTGAAATTTTCAAAGGGACCATGTGTAACAACCTAACTTTTGATCAAGTCTTAAATTCAGTATTTGAACCGTACATTATTTGAATTATAATTTAATTAAGTTATGAAATATTTAATTAAATTATATAAATATTTTAATTATGAATTAATAAATTATTAAAGATAATTAAATAAAAGAGATATAAGATACAAAAGTAATAGTGGGTTAAGTAGCAAATATAACTAGATGAAGTATATAAACGAGATTTAGGATTCATTAATCACTCTCCACTCTCTCTCTACTCTCTCTCTCTACTTTTTCTCTCTACTCTCTCTCTAGATTTCTTAGAAATTCATCAATCTTTACTCTAAATTGCAAACAACTTGGAGTATTAATCAAAGAAGAATTTCAGGAGGTGATAAACAACAACAATCTACAACAAATTCAAGGTAAGAATCGACTCTTAGCTTTTATATTTTTCGGTTTTTAAGAATAAATTCGAATTTGATTATTTTGTGTGAATAAAGTTAATTTAGCCCGAGTTTTAACTAGATTAAGTATAATATAAACGAACCTAGGCTTAATACTTATTAAATTCGTGATTTATGGCTTAGAAATTCATGATTTAAAACTGTAAAATATGAACAAATTCGAGATGCCAAGAACAAACTCGAAATACATGAAACAAACTCGATTTTTAATTAAAATCGAATCCCAAATTCGAATTTGACCATTAAATTCGAATGGTTTTCGAATTTAATATCCATATTCGACTTTAATCCTAAAGTCAAAGCACCATACAATTCGAATTTAATTATATATTCTAGAAGCATGGATCTCGAATTTAACCATATATTCGAATGGATGATTTGAATTTAATCACATAATCAAATATTGTTGCATTTAAATTTGTCCTATGTTCGAACCTAACATATATTCGAATTGTATTCTTTGAATTTAACCACCTCATTTGACTTCAACCACATATTAGAACTTAATGCATTTGAGTTTATTCTCATGCTCGAATTTAATATATAAATTCGAACCCCACACCCTAAATTCGAATATATTGAATAAAATACATGGACAATGCATAAATTAACAAGATAATTAGCAAAATGATTATATATTAATGTGTGTGTGTGTGTGTGTGTGTGTGTGTGTATATATATATATTGATCTTTTAAGAATATAATGAAACAAAGAATATGAAAGAAAGAAAGATAGATGAGTTAATCAGTTATCAGAATCAGATAAAATAAAGATTAAAGATAAAAGATGATGAGATTGACATGACATGATAATAATTCTGGACAGGTTCAGTAAAATTACTGAACATTGATACAAAGATTTAAAGATTATTGAAAGTGGGTCAAATGTTTGAATTGACAGAGAATTGATTGACAAAGATAAAATCCTGAGATAACTCAAGTGGCAGATTTTACATCTGTTTGATAAAGACCCCAACACTGTGAGTTTTAGATATTCAGATCTAACATGTTTGAATTTCTGGTTGAGACATATTGTTGATGCTAGATTAATTTGACATTCATATTATCAGCTGGATTGTGACCTGTGCACACTATGGTTCGGTGTTGCCCAGTGGATCATAATAGCTATTTGACTTATCACTTCATATGATATTGCATTTACAGTTCATTTCTGATATTGCTTTAAGATTATTGCTATCATGACATTGATTACGTATGCTTCATCATTGCATATATTTGACATATTGATTCAGCTTGATTAACCATAATTTGTGTATTGTTCTAGACCTGACTATTTCACCAGTTCTATTGAACTTGGTAATGACCTCCGATGTTCCGCCACGTTGATTTACTGGTAGCTAGCCCAGTATGTGGCTGATCCCCACGATTTAAGCGTGAGCGTGGCTTGAGCATCATCCGACTCTATGACTTCTATGTCTCAATCATGAGGGCTGTAGCGGCAGCCAAGACATATCACGCTAGACTTATGATGATCCGCTTGACAATGCATGTTTAATTTGAAAATCTATTTACTCACTAAGCTTTGCTTACGGTTGCTACATTCATATTTTACAGGAAAAGATAAAGGAAAGTCACCTGACGGACCTAGTTCTTAGGTCTTACAAAGATCAGATCAGAAGTTTTCATAGACCTCTACTCAGCAACCCCTTTTGGTACTAATTGGGTGATGATAATATAATGGTCTGGGTAGATTTATCTTGATTATATGATGACTTGAATTAGATTAGACTTGTGCCCTTTATAAGTTTAATTTAAAATCGATAATCTGTATTAAACTTAAATCCTAATATTTTATACTGTACTTTAATATTCCGCACTAAATTACTCTATCTTAGTTATGGTGGATATCATATTGCATGATGTGGGACCTAGACTCGTGAGAACTGCCCCGTAAGGGGTGGTCTTCACAGGTTGGTATCAGAGCCCATAGTTTGAGTGAATCAAGTATTACATGAGTATACTTGGTCTCAAACTGAAGCAATACATATGTATCAATCATTTAGGTGGTTTGAACTGAGATAGGATGTACAGACTATTAGGATGGGAAAAAGGGTACATAGATCTAAGTCTATAAACTGATAGTTAAATGATTTTAATTTTCAGTTAAGATGTCAGGATCAGGATCAGGTGACATACCAAACAACATGACCCCACAATAAATGTTCGAAATGATGCAACAATTGTTAGCCCAACACTCTGAGCAACAAAATAAGATTATGCAAGAACAGTTTCAGGCCAGAGATGAGGCCGAAGCTAAAAGACGAGATGATAAAAGAAATAAGCGAAAAGATAAAACAAGTCCAGAATGATGAAACTGATTCTGATATCTCGAATCCTGAAACCCAAATTGAGCAGCCTAAAGGCTGTAAATTTAAAGATTTTAAAGCGAGCGGTGCCCTTAACTTTGAGGGTACAGTAAATCCAATTCAGGCAATGGATTGGATCAGTCATACCGAAGAGATTTTCAGAATCTCTGATTGCCTAGAATCGAAAAAGGTGAGTTATGCGTCTGCGTTGTTTGTTGGAGCTGCCCGTGCATGGTGGAAAACTCAAAGAAGCATTTATGGCGAGGAAGTAATACAGACTTTAGAATGGAACCAGTTCCTTGACATGTTTAACGCCAAGTATTGTCCTGTCGACCAACGAGACAAGATGGAGGTTCAACTGATGCAGCTGACTCAGGGAACTAAAACCGTTGATGAATATGAACATGAATTCTCACGACTATGCGGCTACTCCTCGTATCAAGTAGCCACTGAGGAAAGGAAGATGAATAGATTTCGCGGAGGACTCAACCCAAGATACCGACATCCGATGAGTGCAATAAAGTATAAGAGTTATTTGGAAATGGTGGAAGCGGCCAGACAGATCGAGAGAGGATACCTAGAGTATGGCGATCAGCTCTATGCTCCATCAGCAAACCCGACATGTCCATCTCCTCTGAAGAAACAGAGATTCGGCAAATTCTTCAGACCAAACAAATCTCAGTCCCAGCAATCTCAGCAGTACAGTTCGCCACAAAAAGCGCAACCTACTCTTTAACGAACGAGCTACGATTCTGCAAGAGATGCAGAAAGTCACACATGGGGTTGTGTAACCCAGACGACGTCACATGTTTTGCTTGCAATAGAATTGGTCACAGTAGCGAAGAGTGTCCACAGCGAGGACTCGGATGTGCGAAATGTGGGAAACGAGGACACTTCATGTATTAGTGTCGCAGCGGGCAACGAGTTCAGTCACAGTCGTCAGCTGGAGGGTCTACAATGAAGAGCTCAGCTGCAACACCAACAGCAAGAACCCGAGCATTTCAGATAACAGCAGAGGAAGCGAGAGAAACTCCTGACGTAGTTACTGGTACGCTCATGCTTAACTCAATCCCTGCTCGCGTATTATTTGATTCTGGCGCTAGTCGTTCCTTTATATCGACTTCTTTCGCACAAAGATTATTCAAATCTCCATCGAAGCTTCCCGTGATACTTAATATTGAGACAGCCAGTAACAACTATGTTATGGCTGATTCCGTATACCAAAATTGCACTCTGCTTGTTGACCATATCGTGTTCAACCTTGACATTATCCCGATTCCGTTGAAAGAGTTCGACGTCATTATCGGCATGGACTCGCTAATGAATAACGAGGCTACGATCGTCTGTAATCGGCGAATCATCAGAATTAAGTCTTCAGACGGCCGAGTATTGGAAATCAAAGGCGAGAAGCGAAAAGGTGCTCACTGCTTCATTTCTGTTGAAAAAGCGTATAGGTATTTATCTAAGGGTCACGAATCTTATTTATGCTATGTCTCATCTGAATCTATCTCTGAAGCCCAAAAGAAATCCTTATCTGATATTCCAATCGTCTGTGAGTTCCCAGACGTATTCCCGGATGACATTTCTGGAGTGCCACCGGAACGTCAAGTCGAGTTCGGTATTGACTTAGTTCCTGGTGCGGCTCCCATTGCCAAAGCTCCCTACAGACTTGCGCCTGCAGAAATGCAGGAAATGTCAAAGCAGTTGCAAGAGCTGTTAGAAAAGGGGTTTATCCGACCTAGTTCATCTCCGTGGGGTGCACCTGTCTTATTCGTTAAGAAGAAAGACGGAACTCTTCGAATGTGCATTGATTACCGCGAGTTGAACAAAGTCACTATTAAGAATAAGTATCGTCTGCCAAGAATTGATGATTTATTCGATCAGCTACAAGGAGCCAGCTACTTTTCTAAAATCGATCTTCGTTCTGGGTATCATCAGCTGAAGGTAAAAGATGAGGATATTCCGAAAACAGCCTTCCGAACAAGATACGGTCATTACGAATTTCTCGTGATGCCGTTCGGTTTAACAAATGCACCAGCGGCATTCATGGATCTCATGAATCGCGTGTGCAGACCGATGTTGGATAAGTCAGTTATCGTATTCATAGACGATATTCTGATTTACTCCAAAACGCAGGCTGATCATTCTAATCATCTGCGACAATTGCTAGAGTTACTGAGGAAAGAAAGACTCTACGCAAAATTCTCTAAGTGCGAATTCTGGCTCAGACAGGTACAACTTTATATCGTCTTGAGTCATTCCTAAGCGTTCTTTGATTGAAACAAAACTTGAAATTTCACTTCGATTTCTTTCTAGATTCAATTCCTTGGCCATGTTATATCTGGCGAAGGAATTTCAGTTGATCCTTCTAAAGTCGAGGCCGTTCAAAAATGGCAAACGCCTCGCAATGCCTCAGAGATCAGAAGTTTCCTTGGATTGGCCGGCTATTATCGGCGATTCATAAAGGACTTCTCAAAGATTGTTGTGCCACTCACGATGCTAACACGAAAGAATACACCTTTCGTATGGGCAGATAAACAGCAAGAGGCATTTGAAACGTTGAAACAGAAACTGATTCAAGCGCCGATCCTAGCCTTACCAGAAGGCAATGATGATTTCGTTGTCTATAGCGATGCATCTGGTACTGGCTTAGGATGTGTTCTAATGCAAAGGGGAAAAGTAATTGCCTACGCTTCTAGGCAATTGAAAGATTACGAGAAAAGTGCACCAACTCATGATCTTGAGTTGACTGCCGTTACCTTTGCACTAAAGATCTGGCGTCATTATCTTTATGGGACTCGGTGTCAGCTTTACACCGATCATAAGAGTCTCAAACATCTCTTTACTCAAAAGGATCTGAATATGAAACAACGACAGTCCTTGGAGCTCATCAAGGACTATGATTGCGAGTTCCTATATCATCCCGGCAAAGCTAATGTTCGTATTCTTTTCCGATCTTATTGATGATATTAGATCTGCTCAAGTTGAAGCCCTGAAAGAAGAGAATATCGGTGCTGAAAATCTCAAAGGGCAGTTACAATTCTTTTCTCTGAACCATTTGGGACTTCACTGTCTCCAGGGAAACCGAATCTGGATTCCTAAATATGGTTCTATTTGCAACACTCTTCTATCTGAAGCTCATCAGTCCAAGTTATCTGTTCATCCTGGCAGCTCAAAGATGTATTTTGATCTGAAAGCTGACTACTGGTGGCCAGGAATGAAGAAAGACATCGGTCGTTATGTTGAGAGCTGCAGAGTCTGTCCGATGGTTAAGGAAGAACATCAGAAACCCTTCGGGGATATGCAATCACTGCCAGTTCCTGAGTGGAAGTGGGAACATATAACCATGGACTTCATCACGAAGTTGCCGAAAACCAAGAGACAGCACGACTCCATCTGGGTAGTCGTGGACCGATTAACGAAGTCAGCTCACTTCATACCGATGAAAGAAACATACTCTCTTGATAGATTGGCACAGCTATACATCACCGAAATAATTTCTCGTCACGGTGTGCCAAAGTCTATCGTATCTGATCGTGATAGTCGTTTCACATCTAGATTCTGGCAAGCTTAACAAGACGGGATGGGTACTCGAATCTCTATGAGTACTGCTTATCATCCTAATGCAGATGGCCAGAGTGAGCGTACTATCCTAACTCTTGAAGATATGCTTCGTGCCTGTGTTCTTGATCTGGGTGGTAACTGGGATGACCACTTGCCTCTGGTCGAATTCTCGTATAATAACAGTTATCATTATACGATCAAGATGGCTCCTTTTGAAGCTTTATATGGAAGAAAGTGCAAAACTCCCACCTGTTGGCGCGAAACAGGTGAATCGCCAATAGCAGGACCTGGCCTTCTACAGTTGACTCATGAGAAGATTCAACTCGTCAGAAGGAATATTCTTGAAGCTCAAAGCAGGCAAAAGTCATATTATGATAATCGACACAGATCAATAAGCTTTGCAGTTAACGATTGGGTGATGCTGAAAGTATCCCCAATGAAGAATGTGGTAAGATTTATAAAGAGAAACAAGCTAGCTCCAAGATTCATTGGTCCGTTCAAGATTGTCGAAAAGATAGGAAATCAATCTTATCGTCTTGAACTGCCAGCGGACTTATCTGGAATACATCCTGTATTCCATGTTAGTCACTTAAGAAAGAGTTTAGCCGATGAAAGAGAAGTGCAAATACCACATGTTGATCTGAAGATTGATGAGAAGCTTCGAGTGGTTGAAGAACCGGAATGTATACTGGACTCGAAGACCAAGAAGCTTAGAAATAAAGATATACAGATGGTGCTCGTCCAGTGGAAACACCACAAAGGTTCGCATCAGTCTTGGGAATCCAGAGATGTCATGAAAGAAACATATGCCAGTCTGTTCGAACATAGCTAACTTCGGGGACGAAGTTTGTGCGTGGTGGAGCCCATTCTGTAACAACCTAACTTTTGATCAAGTCTTAAATTCAGTATTTGAACCGATAATGTAATATTATTACATTATTTGAATTATAATTTAATTAAGTTATGAAATATTTAATTAAATTATATAAATATTTTAATTATGAATTAATAAATTATTAAAGATAATTAAACAAAAGAGATATAAGATACAAAAGTAATAGTGTGTTAAGTAGCAAATATAACTAGATAAAGTATATAAACGAGATTTAGGATTCATTAATCACTCTCCACCTCACTCTCTACTCTCTATCTACTCTCTCTCTCTCTCTCTCTCTCTCTACTTTTTCTCTCTACTCTCTCTCTAGATTTCTCACAAATTCATCAATCTTTACTCTAAATTGCAAACAACTTGGAGTATTAATCAAAGAAGAATTTCAGGAGGTGATAAACAACAACAATCTACAACAAATTCAAGGTAAGAATCGTGTTAGGCACAAAAAGGCCTCAGTCAAACCTGCTCTACATCTGAGGGGGAGATTTTATAATCAAACCTGTTGATACATTTGAAGGTTGAATTTAAGGCCTGTTATATGCCTTATTGAATCCTGAAAATGATTTGCAATATCAGTCTAAAGCTGTTCTATACGTTGCATGTGTTGCAACCAAAACAGTTTGTCCAAGCTGATCAATCTGCTGATCAGGCTGGACATAAACTGTCTACGCTGCTCTACACTGTTGAGCAGCTTGGGCATTTTTAAAGTGTTCTGTTCTTTGTGAACAGAACCTGTTCTTTGTGAACAGGCTAAACACTTTATGGAATTTGTTTCCAAGTCATCATGTATTGTTTTTAACTACCAGATCAGTTTACACAGTTGAAGACAAAGTGGAAAGCAGAACCGCTCAGCCTGCCCAAGCTGTTCTGTTACATGAAGACAAACGGATATTTGAAAAAGGGTGACAGACCTTTTTCTTATATCAAAATAGGCCTTTACAAGGAAGAAAGACGCAAAGTTGACATTCCTAAAATGGTTAAAGGCAATGCAACAGTAGAAAGTAAAAAGACAAAAGTTCTGCACAAGAGAAGGCAAGTCTGCTTTTCAGAAAAGTGCAGAAAAGTTATATTGTCTTTTCAAACAAGACTTCTCCTTTTTCATTCTGCCCAATGAAGATGTTTCTCTTAGATCCTCTAAGTGAGTATAAAAGGAAGCTTCTAAGGTCAGAAAGAATGTGAAGAAAGCTAAGTGCTTAAACCAAGAGTGAACGTGCAAGTGTGATATTCATGCATGCAAATCTTCTGTAAACAAGCTTCTGTGTGTCTAAGCTGTTTACCAAAGATGTTCCTTAAAGTCTTGTAAAATACAGTGAGTGCATCTTAGTGAGTGTGTTCATTGTAATCTAGTGTGAGTGTGTCTTAGACTAGAAACCATACTGTTGTATTCTGTCATCTCAGCTTGAACAATTCCGCAGTCAAGCTTGTTTGTAATTAACATTTGTTGATAATACATACAAACATTGAGAAAAAGAGTGTGTAGATTTTAAATACTGTATTCACCCCCCCTCTACAGTTTATTACTATATACTTTGGGAACCTTTCGGGACCTACAACTGGTATCAGAGCAGTTTAGAGTGTGTGTCATTCTAGATCTCTCATAATCCCAAGTTTCCATGGACAACAGTGCTGCAAACTCTTCTTACTATGACAATGGCTCTATGGGCAAGCCTCCAAAATTTAATCATCAAAACTTCTCTGGTTGGAAGTGCAGAATGATGCTCTATTTAGAGAATCTGGATGTACAACTGCCAGAGATAGTGATGGAGGGTCCCTATGTGCCAACCTCTGTTACTACAATAACTCCAGCGGTTGAAGGAGCTGCTCCTGAAATCAGGACCTTTGAGAAAGCAAAAGCTCAATGGTCTGATGAAGACAAGAGAATGGTAGCTCTGGATGCAAAGGCCAGAAACAACCTGGTCATTTCTCTTCCTGATGATGTGTTCAAGCAGGTTGAGAAGATGAAGACTGCAAAGGAGATGTGGGATACTCTGTGTACCGTCTATGATGGACCCACAATCACACTGGACAACAGGATTAACAATCTTGTTAGACAGTATGAACTCTTCTTTGCCAAACCAAAGGAGTCTCTCACAGAAACCTACACCAGGTTCACTGCTCTGGTAAATGATCTCAAAGCTGTTGGGATCACCAAGGACAGTCTTACTTTGGTGAACAAGTTTCTGGACATTTTACCTGAGGAGTGGAACTATTTCTCAACCATCCTAAGAAACTCAGGTACTATCAGAAGTATGGATCTGGTCAATCTGTATGGATCCTTACTGAATGATGAACAATCAAGGCAGCAAAAGAGGAATGCCTTGGAAATGTCCAGAAGAGGTACAGCCTTTGTGGCTAAGGTGAGACAGTCTGTTAATCAGGTGAGTGATGTGTTCACTCAACCTGATCAACAGGATGATGATAAGGAGGAGGTATCTGAAGAAGAAGAGGCTGCAGATCTTACTGAACAAGATGATGAGCAAATGATAGCTATGCTTGTCAAAAAGTTCAGCAAGAGAAGGTTTGGAAGAAGTATGCTGCAAGGAGGTGCAAGTGCTGGCAAAAAGAAAGCATTTGACAAATCCAAGGCTGAGTGCTTCAAGTGTGGCAAAACTGGCCATATAGCTGCTGACTGTGTGTCAAAAGCTGTTGGTCAGTCATCCAAACCTATCAAGACTAACAGGGATGATGGCTATAGGGTTAAGTACCTTATGGCCATGGCTAAGCTGAGGAAATTGGAAAACTCTGTGTCTTCCAATCGCCAGAAGGGACTCATGGCTGAGACATGTGACTGGGAGGAATCTGATTCATCATCTGATGAAGAAGATAATCAGTGTCTGATGGCCAACTCTGATGTTCCATCAACAAGCAGTTTCAAACAGGACATGGCTGAAGCTGAAGCCTTCAGCAGCTTGGAGAACTGGAATCCTACAATGATGTATAAGGTACAAAATTTTATGGCTTACAGTTCTGAAGAAAAAGTTAAAATGTTTGAATACATGCTTGTTGATCTGAAAGCTGCTGTTGAGAAGCATGATGCTTTATTATCTGAAATCTCTAAGCTTAAAGCTGATCTTAAAACTAAAACCAGTAAACTGGACAGTTTCTATAAGTTGGAAACCGAGCTTGATGAATTAAAACACATCAACTCCATTTTACTGGAAGAAAAGAGAGAAACAGATATAAAGCATGCTAAGCTTCAAAAGATAGTTGACTCTTGGTGCCAATCTGCACAAAAAGTCAGCCATTGTATCAGTCAACAGATTCCTGCTCAAATCCAAGCCTATCTTGGAGGGGATCTTGACACAACAGCTTCCATTGTTGAAATAAGTAATTTGAAAGAAGACTTGTCCACTCTTGGTGAACTTCCAAATACATTCATCCAAAATGTGAATGGTAAACTTATTTCAACAAACAGGTTTGTCAGGCCTCAAAATACTGACAGCTTGTGTGAACTCAGCTCAAAAGCTGATGTTGGAGTTTGTTCTCCAAAACAGCCTGCTAAGTGCTATGCTAGCTCACACAAGCAGAAGAAAGGAAAACATGCTCAAACTGAAGCTGTGGATGCTAAGCCTGTTGACAAAACAGGTTCAGAGTCCAAAGCTGTTGGTAAAAAGCATGTTAATCCTTTTGATGCTAAACATTTTGAAAATAAGTTTTCAAAAAATAAGCAGCCTGTTTTCAACAAGAGTAAGTCTCAGGTTGAAAACAAAACTGCTGTGATTTCAAATAAGTTTTCAAATCATGGTGGTAAGTTGGTTTTAAATGAAAATAAGTTTTTCAAAACCAAACACAGTGAGTATGCTGATAGGCAGCATAAATCACAACTCAGTAGGGGCAAAGGCAAAGCCATTGCTCAAACTGAGACAACTGGGAATAAGTTTCCCAAACCTGTGGAAGCTCAAAGGCCAATCAAGCTTCCTGTCTTTGACATCTGTCCTCCCAAAAAGAGGAAAGAAGAGACAGTCAAAGCTATGGCCTATGAACTTACCACACAAGCTGTTGATTCTGCAAAAATTGCTAAACCTGCTGAAAGAATCAACAAAAACATTTCAGAATATGTTTCTGAAGGACCTTCTTCCAAAAGCACCAAAAAGAGAAAATGTTATAAGTGTGGGAAGAAGACACATCTGGCCAAGGACTGTCCTGAATCTGAGGACATGAGGCCTGTTGGCTCTGCTGTTTCCCTCACAGCTGTTACAAGCAGTGGTGGAAATAACATAGTCACTGAGGATGGTATTCAAACTGATACCATTCAAATAGGGAATATTAGTGTGGACATTCAAAATCCATCAACAAATGTTGATGAAGTAGGAGAACTCATCTGTGTGATGAGTTCCCCTAAAAATAACTAATAATTCTCTTCTCACTCTGCAGGAAAAACAACCTTCCCAGGTTTGGTACTTGGACAGTGGCTGCTCAGGGCACATGACAGGTTGTAAAGAACTGCTGAGTGATCTCAGGCCTGAAAAAGGGCCAAAAGTCACCTTTGGTGACAATGTGCAGGGATCCACTGAGGGATATGGAACTCTTAAAGCTGGTGCTGCAGTGTTCAAAAGGGTAGCCTATGTGGTTGGGCTAAAACATAACCTTGTTAGCATAAGTCAACTGTGTGATGCTGGCTACAAGGTTAACTTTGATGAGCACATGGGTTACATATTGGATTCCCAAGGCAAAGTTGTGCTGTGTGCTCAACGAAAGAAAGGTGTATATGTTGTGGATATGCATTCTGCTGATCCCACAACTGAAACCTGTTTTCTCACAAGAACCAACGCTGATCTAAACTGGTTATGGCATAGAAGATTGTCACACCTGAACTTCAAGAACATCAATAAACTCTGAAAGAAAGAGTTGGTAACAGGTTTGCCTTCTATTACTTTTGCCAAAGATAGATTATGCACAGCTTGTGAGAAAGGCAAGCAGAGAAAAACATCTTTTAAATCCAAACATAATTTCTCTATTGATACTCCACTCTTCTTAATCCATATGGACTTGTTTGGACCTATTAATGTCCCAAGTCTAGGAGAAAGAAGATACACTCTTGTAATGGTTGATGAGTTCTCCAGGTACACATGGGTGATCTTTTTGAAGAGCAAAGGAGAGGCTGCGAGAGAAATTATTGGATTTGTTAAAAAGATGGAAATGCTGAACTCTGCCCAGGTAAAGCAGCTTAGAAGTGATCATGGTACTGAATTCAGAAACAGTACTCTTGAAGACTTCTGTGAAGAGAAAGGTATCAGTCAAAACTTTTCAGCTGTAAGAACTCCTCAACAAAATGGAGTTGCTGAAAGGAGAAACCGAACTCTCATTGAAGCTGCCAGAACCATGCTGTGTGCATCAGGTTTGCCTTCATCATTTTGGGCTGAAGCTGTCAACACTGCCTGCTTCACTCAAAACAGATCCTTAGTGGTGAAAAGGTTCAACAAGACCCCCTATGAGCTGCTCAAAGGGAGAAAGCCAAATGTCAGCTATTTCCATGTGTTTGGATGTCCCTGTTTCATTCTGAATCAAAGGGACCAGCTGTCAAAATTTGCACCTAAAGCTGATGAAGGAGTGTTTGTTGGTTACTCTTCTATCTCCAAAGCCTACAGAGTATACAACAACAAAAGAAAGGTGATAGATGAATCTATCAATGTCACCTTTGAAGAGTCCAAGAATGCCTCCACCAAAGTTGTTCCTGAATCAGTTTCAGGAGACCTCAACTTTGATGATCTGATGCATTCAATCAATGAAGAGGACTCAAAAGCTTCCACTACACCCAGTGTGGAACCTGCTAATCATGATGGACATGATGATGATTATGTCAATACACCCTGTGTGAATAAATGTACTGACTTAATTACAACTGCATGTCCAGAACCTATCAATGCTGATTTCCCCAGTTCCTCTGCTGATATGTTCAACAGTGGTCAAACATGTTCAACAAGTGAACAGGCTCAAGACAACAGTGTGTCTGAAAATCTTGAGAGCTGTTCAACAGGACCTGCTGAAGATGTTAACAACTCTGGTAAGTCATCATTGAAAAATGATCCTAAGTGGATCAGGTGTCACCCCAATGATCAAATAATTGGTGACATCAATAAAGGGATACAAACTCGGTGGGACAGCTTAGGAAACTTTTGTATGTTCTCTAGTTTTGTTTCACTGATGGAGCCAAAGAAGGTGGATGAAGCACTAAAAGATGCCAATTGGATCACTGCCATGCAAGAAGAACTCAATCAGTTTGAGAGAAACAAAGTATGGAAGCTGGTCCCTGCCCCTAAAGGAAAAACAATAATTGGCACAAAATGGGTTTTCAGGAACAAAATGGATGAGCAAGGTCATGTCATTAGAAATAAGTCAAGACTGGTTGCTCAGGGCTACAGACAGGAGGAAGGCATTGACTATGATGAGACATTTGCTCCTGTGGCCAGGCTAGAAGCAATTCGTTTGTATCTAGCCTACGCTGCTCATAAGAGCATAAAGGTATTTCAAATGGATGTGAAGAGTGCATTTTTGAATGGGAAGCTGCAAGAAGAAGTATATGTCAAGCAGCCTCCAGGTTTTGAAAATGAACAACACCCAGGTTTTGTCTATAAGTTGGACAAAGCTCTCTCTGGTCTCAAACAAGCCCCTAGAGCCTGGTATGACACTCTTACTGAATTCCTTATGAGCAATGGGTATTCCAGAGGTAAAGTGGATACCACATTATTCATAAAGAAGGTGAAGTCTGATATTATGCTTGTTCAAATTTATGTGGATGACATAATATTTGGTTCTACTAATGAGCAACTATGCAAGAATTTTTCATTACTCATGAAATCCAAATATGAAATGAGTATGATGGGAGAACTAATTTTCTTTTTAGGATTACAGGTTAAACAAACCTCAACTGGAATTTTTATAAATCAAAGAAAGTACACTTTAGATCTTTTGAAAAAGTTTAAATTTGATCAAAGTTCTCCTATTAAAACCCCAATGGCAATCAATGTAAAATTGGATGCTGATGCCAGTGGCAAAGCTGTTTCAGTAACAGCTTACAGAGGCATGATTGGGAGCTTGCTATATTTGACTGCTAGTAGACCTGATATTATGTTTGCCACCTGTTTATGTGCTAGGTTCCAAGCTAATCCAAAGGAATCACATCTTGCAGCTGTTAAAAGAATCTTCAGATACCTGAAGGGTACTCCAGGTTTGGGTCTTTGGTATCCCAAAGACTCAAGCCTTGAACTAACAGGTTATTCAGATTCTGATTTTGCAGGCTGCAGGTTATATAGGAAAAGCACAACAGGTGGATGTCAACTCCTTGGTGGAAAGTTGATCAGTTGGAGTAGCAAGAAGCAGAACTCAGTGTCCACTTCTACTGCTGAAGCTGAATATATTGCTGCTGGAAGCTGCTGTGGGCAGATTCTGTGGATGCAGCATCAGCTTGAAGACTATGGGCTTGTGTATAGGAAAACTCCTATTCTGTGTGATAACACAAGTGCCATAGCCATCTCCAACAATCCAGTATTTCACTCAAGAACAAAGCATATTGAAGTCAGACATCACTTCAT